>OX457037.1:74171879-74264379 GCA_949752735.1 Lumbricus terrestris
ATTATCTGCACAGCTCTGCCGACGACGACTTCCTTCAAGTTAATGCACCGCACATGCTTATTCGACGATGAAAGTTATGCTATCCGACTCCCTTACTATAATTGAAGTGATGTGTGTCAAAGCTGACCTTGCTCTATTACCATTTTGGCTATTTTGGCTCATCTTGAGCAATGTGGGAATGCCCGCCATGTTTTTTTCTCGCTACAATTTGTGAATCACAATCCTCTGTATGACCTCGTGTTCACAACCGTAAAATTCCACGACCCGATTCAATCATTCATTGCACATTCGCATACATTATGAAGAAATTAGCTCTCTGCCAGACGGATTCTTCATGTAAATGCAGGTTACCTTCAAGGCATGCGCTGAGTTATAAATAGCCTCACCTTTTTCTGGGGACATTTTATCCTGGGACTTTTGTACACGGACATTTTGTCGCGACACATTTTATCCTGGGACATTTTGTCCGTGGAGATTTTGTCCGGGGGCTATTTGGCCGGGGACATTTTGTCCGTCTTAGGTGATAACAAGACATCACATGAGTATTGTTTAGGTGCCTGGCTCCTACGTAAGATGCGCGTCACACCCTAGTGCTCATTTTACCAATGCTATTTGTCGAATGGAAGACTGCGTTTACCTGTGGGATGCTAAGAGGGCGCGATCCTCCGTCCGAAAGCCTCTCATGCCATGGCCGAGTGTAACCATTACCATAAATCGCTCTCCAAAATGTTTGCTGTTATCAAAATCCAAACCATAAAATTAATGGTAAAGCAAGTGACTCTCAGTGTTCCAAGCAATGCTCAGATGGAATTAAAAGCCGCAGAAGGAAGAATGCCCATCACACGCGGAAGTGACTTTCTTCCTCTTCTCCTGAGGGAGATTATGGGGAAAGGTAGTTTGGCACTATCGTTGAAACATTTCTCAAGATGTTTCTGTATTTCCAGAGATTGACCGAGGTCAACACCCAGCGTTGCAGCCATTTTACCGAAGCTGTCTAATGGAGAACGTTTGCAAGGACAATCGATCCATTTAACCCCGCTGTGGCTGTAATAGAGTAAACTTATCTGAACTGATTATGTATAGTGGATGATGGGGCAGATACAGAAATTTTCAATGGGGGGAGAGAAAAAATTTCGTGTGATCTTTGGGAGAAAAATCTGATGACCTTTTTTTCGTTTGGTCGAAATATCTGGAATATATATCAATTTCCTTGCCAAAATAACGGATGACCTTTTTTAGTCATCAATCAAATAATATAATTATACTATGACCTCTCTACTCTCTAGTCTCGTCGTACCCTACTTTTCTCTCCCGCTGCACTGATTTAACGCTTCTTGAAACCAAATTGGGAGGGCCACGTCCTATGCACTTTTGCAATGGGAGGACCATGGCCGGATTGCCCCCCGGATCCGCCCCTGAATCCGCCTGCGGCCAAAAGTGCCGATTTGTGGTCTGCCCACTTTGTCTCATGAAATTTTGGAATCATATTCTTGGTCCAATTCTCTAAACATTTGGAGACTTTTAGCGCGACATGTTATCAGGCATTAGGAATATTTATAAAAACATTTTGGCTTACTTTTTTCGAATCGCGGTGTATAAGTGAACAATGTCGCCCATGTTTTTCTCTGGAGAGAATTTCTCTCTTCAGTTCCAAATTCTAATCCAATAACAAAACTCGATGATTCAACTTATCAGAGACCATCACGAATCCATTTCCATCGCTGCGGATATAGATTGGTTCATTAGTCTGTGCAATGGTCGAACCATGTTTCCACCGAATGACGCCTTAAGTTTTCCATCCGCATTAACTATGCACACTCTATTCAAATCATCATTCGAAAAGCCATGGCTGGCCACGAAATCAGCATTGGTCAATTTAATCGCATGCCATGGATGATGAATAATTGAACATTAACTGTACAAGTGTACATAAGTTCAAAATATTTGCGAAGTTATAGACTATGCATGCAAAGTTGGTACACTTTTATGTTGGACCACCCTGTACATGTTCATTGCTTCAAATAGTTTGTTATTGTTGGATTCAGGTGAATTGTTCTTTGTTTTCTGAGCATCAAGGTCTTGCTTCAATTTGTCCTTGCTTGTCTGATTTTATTGTTGTTCAACGCTTGTTTTAGTCTCGTATAGATCTAAGTGTATCATAATTGGCTAGCACACTGCCAAGTAGTAATGCTCTGTCTTCTTCAATTCGAGTTTCATTCTCCGGATATCAATTCTAAATTCTTTGATGCTCACAATTTGCGAATAATCTGATATTGCGCAAACGCTTGTGGCACAAAATGGTTAGGCCTATATTCATTTCCGAAGTGAAACTTCCAAAATAGTCATTGAAATTAAGGATGTTGATAACACGAATATTATGAAACTCTTTAGATCTCTATTCGGTTTCTAACACATGACTAGAACTAATGAAAGATTCAAACAAGCACAACTTTATTCATACAGACTTTTTCACTCTACAAAAAGCTTTGTAAATCAGAACAATAATTGTAGAATATTGGAAAATCAAAAGATCAGAATCCGACAAGCGACGTTTTTGAACCCCTGTAGGCTATCAAAAAAGAGGTAGCCCTAGTGCAAGATAATGTCAGTCTGTCGAAACTAATCTTGCACCTTGTCTTATTGATCTATTCTGTTTTAATGTTTTTATGTCTCAAAAATTAATATCGTCAGTCTATGCATAACATACTTGTAGTTGACAAAGTTACAAAGCATAAAATATGCACGATTAATATTTGGCAGCACACATTGTTTTAAACAGTTCAACAGACAAGAATATACAAAACAATTCTCAATGAAAAGCAAAACATAATTATTTAAGCCTAACATAATTTAATTCTGATGCAATTGTCAGTAACTGTCCTTAACACCTCATTGTTCAGGTTCTATGCAATGGCACAAATTACGCCACTAATATTGCGCCAAACAAAATATTAGTTAGGACTAAGTAAGACTCCTGCGGGGTTTCTTTGCGTGGATTTAGAATCTTATAAATAGGCAAACATGAAGCATTTAAGAAAGCAAGTCTCATGAAAAAACTCTGCGGCTGGGAATGAGCGACGTAGCAATGCGCTTAAAGCTACGATAATCCTATTAATTTTTATTACAACTTATCTAGGTGAATTATGCAATATCCATGCAAATAAGTAATTACAGCATTTATTACCCCACATGCAAGCGCGCAATGGAGCGTTTAAATTGAATTCAGGTGTAATAATACATAGAAGTAATGATAATGCATTGTAACAGGGTTAATAATAATGAAATAAAGTAGGCCTCTAATAAATTAGCGATAGTCATAAACCCATTCCCAGAGTAAGACTAAGAAGCAGCCTATTAGGCGCCATCATTCTGCTAGGTTGATGACGTTAAGTGGGAAATGGTTTCTTGGGTTAACGAAAGGTAGGGCCTAAATAGGTAGGCCTACTGCAAATGGGTTCACCGTTCCATCTTACATGTAGACTCAAGTAATGATATTCGTAGCAACAGAAGGTGAATGATGACATTGTAATCTGCACAGTTCAATGCTATGGACCTTCGGATAGATCTAAACATTTTTAAGACATGGCGTAAAACATGTCGACGGCCATTGCAATCCCTGACCATTGTAGATGCCAGAATCGTCCCAAAACGGGTAATTCTATTCGGCTGACTCGGCAGGCATCGCAGTATTGAACTTTGTCGCAGCACGTCGTCGAATGTTTATGGTGATTGACGTAAGCTTATCTACATTGTCCATTTCTGAAAGTCTAACGAGCAGCACATCGAAATCGCCGCTGCTTATTGTTTCCAGGGACATGACCGGTGTTGCGTGACAGAGTCTCCCCCCTAAAAGTCTCCCCCCGGAGACTATATTTCGAAACAGATTCTCCCCCGGAGGATCTGTTCCAGAATAAATTCGCCCCAGGAGATTATATTCTGAAATAAAGTCTCCGGGGGGAGAGAATATTTCCTCCGTCTACGAAACAAAGTCTCCCCGCTCAGCGTGAAATCCGCTACAGTCGCATAAAAGTTATAATTATAGATGAGCAGGTTTAACGGTTAGTTTATGTTGCTAAATTATTTAACACGAACATAGGCCTATAGATACTTTTACACCAGAAAATTGTTTTACAATGCTGATTTTCACCCAGGAGGAAACTCTGTTTCGGGGGGAGACTTTGTATCGGGTGTAGACTTTATTTCGTGACACCGGCGCGGCGGCCACGCGGTAATGGTTGCTGGTATTAGAGATCGTACAGGAACGCGTAATTCCTCGCGGCTGATTCAGAAGATGAGCACAGTCTTTTGAAGTTGGCCTAAGAAACGTATGCTCGTAAATATCTGTCTAAGATAATTATGATGCATCACTTACAGTAAGACAGCACGGGAATTCGTTCATTGAAACACTCATGTCGCTACAGTGTCTGTTCATTAAAGAACTCCAACATTTCCCATAGATTCTTAAGACTTGCTTCAGATTGGCGATTTCCTTTCTGCCAGAATTTTTTTGTTATTTGTGTTTTAATCGCTGTAATATGTATGAAAGCTTACGTTATTGATTTTATAGGCTGGCTTAGGCCAACTAAATTAACGATGAAGCATGGTGTGGTGTAGAATAGGAAACTCTGCATAATTTCTCTTCCGCATTTATATTGAATGTGCTTTGTACGCTTGAAATATCAAAGACTAAAATTCTTCCATCATACCATGGCTTTATATTGCTGATCCATCGGTTGTCGCTGACAAACAGTTGTTTATTTCGTTCGTCCAAACAAAGGCGATTAGGAAATCGTTCACATGCTTGCGTGAAAATTGCTCCAAGAAATTTCATATCTGGACTTAACAGCACCACTCTGTTGTTATTCTTGTCAGCTACCAATAGATGTCCGTCGGAGAAGGCTGTCATATGGACTGGGACATTCAACTTATCGTTACTTTGTCCTTTCTTCTTCCCAAAACGATCTTGAATGTTGCCCTTTTGGTCGATTACGCACACTCCATGTCGTGGATCTCCCCAATTGCCATAAGAAGTTATATATTTATCTTCGCCTCGCCTAAGTGTGACCCATGGGCTAACGATATCTATTGGCAGTTCTATAACGCGAATCAACTTTCCATCACGTGAATATTCCCGTATTCTGCGGTCTTCAAGGCATGTGGCGATAACATCAGATTCACTTGTAACCGACAGACGACATACTAAGCAGTCTGTTGTCCATTTCTTTTGGACCTTTCCCACTGAGTCGATCCTAACGATTTCTGCACGTTTCTTTTCGTCTCTCTTCCTATCCACAATATACAACCAGTTATATTTAGAATTGGATTGCATACCCCAAGGAATTTCTAACTGGTGACCCGTCAACGAAAATTCTCTCCTCGGCTTCAGTTTCTGCAGATTTCCGAATACTTCGATTTGATCCGAATCGTGGCTTAAAACAAAAAGCTCCTCGCCTAGAATTGCCAATCCGAAAACCGCTTTCTTTTCGTCTGAAGCTGCTTTTGGTATCAATGTTCTAGTTAATTTTGGCGCATCTACAACCAAATAGGAAATTAAGGTTAAACACATAATTATAAAACATATAGCCTATCTTTGAAAGTGTTCTACATGAACCACTGATTATTCCGAGTAGGCCTAATATCAATAGAATGATTTTGCCATTGGCGAATAAAAATTTAATTTGTAAGCAGGTGGAAGTCTTGCAGCTGCGATGTAAATTTTATGCGGAACTTGAGCTTAAAGGCGGAAAGTGTTTTTTTCGACAAATGGAAAACCTATTCAGTTACGGCAGTGGTTCCCAACCAGTGATCCCGTTAAGGTCTGAATTCTTGGAGTCATGGACGCATCACATAAAAAATTGGAGTCCACGCCAAATGGATAAGTGTCATGTACTCCACAGACAACCACTTTTAGAGTCCCATCGGGCCATAAGTATAGGCTGAATGCACAAAATTTCAAACTCCTTATAATTCATAGGCGATTGAGGGCCCAACAATTATTATTACATAGCGTATACGCAAAAATTCTATTTTATCTCATCCTGTTGCAACTCTTACATTTTTGCGAACCCCTCCCCCCCGTTTACCAAAGTAAATTTAGCTTAAATAAGCTATAAAACATTCATTTTAGCGTTGGCTACTATTTTTCTGCTAAACATCTGTAGTCGCAGATACCAATACAGAAAATACCAAGCCATAGCCCCATAAATTATAACCAGCTTCTACATAGGTAAATTATAATGAAATATAGACCTATATCGTGGATTCGTCAAAGGTCAAACAGGCTCTAGGCCTGTACCCTAAGCCAACGTTCAGTAGAAGTTTTTAGTTTTTACATTTTGAGAACAAAGTATAGCAACCATTTAGAAGCAGAAGCTATCGCTAGAGCATAATCAGATTGCGGGATATTGCGCTTTTGTGCAAGGCGTGTCTTGTTAAAGCGCGTTACAAATAATAAATTGTATTGTATTGTAGTAGGCCTATTGACTGGAGAGCGTGAAGACAATGATGAGACGCTATGTAGCCTAAACTACATTGTAACTTTTTGAAATGAATGAATGAATACGGAGCTTGAGAGAGAGCTAAAATGTGATTACGCCAAAGAAGACACCATTTCAAAATAAAAAGGGAATTTTGGGACAGTAGCTTACAGGCCTAACCAGCACCAATCTTTCCGACGATAATTTATACCGGTCAAAAAAATATTTTAGCATTTTTCTTTTTCTTTCAATTCTTTTGATTTTAAGATCTATCCGACGACGGTTATAATTTATACTTTTAAGCCAGGAACACTCGTGGTCACGCTATACTATAGCCTATCATTGATGGCATGTTTAGGCCTACATAATATCATAGGCTACGTCACTCACTAACAAAGAAATGAAATATTCATAAATAGGTCACTGCATAAATTATTCACCTATCATCGGTCGGTGTGTGTGTTTATAGGTCAGTATGTACGCAAATGGTATACGCAATGCATAAGCCATAAACTGAGACGGTATTTTTATTGGTGACCCATGGACGCATCGTTAATTTTTGTGTGCGTCCATCTACAACTTCGGTGCGTCCGTCGTCAAAATTTGTGCTTCCCGGACGCACGGACGCACACTAACGGAATCACTGTTCCCAACCCGTGGCCCTCGGGCCAAAAGTGGCCAGCCAGGCCTAAAGAAATGGCCCTCATCTTTCAAATAATTATTAAAAATCATGAAAAAATTGACATTTTGGATACGATAGAACACATAATCATTTTCTATTGCTAATTCTTTCAATTTGACGTCTTTAAATAACATCATAATTATATTCTATATTGATTCAATTATAACAATTTCATATGCTTTTAGTTAATTAAATTTTAGCCTAGAGGTCCCTAATGTTCGTTTAACTAAGAAAAAGTGGCCCTCGTGTCCTCCAGGTACAAAAGTGGCCCAAAGCCAAAAAGGTTGGGAACCACTGAGTTAAGGAGAAGGTTAGTTGGTTGAATGGCGCAAACACGCAAGTACCAATGGCTGAACCAAATTTTTCGCGTCGTATGAAAATGAGAAAAAGATCGGTACTGCTGGGGAGAGTGCTACAAGACGCCCAGGGCGAGTAAGATGCCCATCCCCTTTAAAACGGTTGAAAAGATACATAATCGTGTTTTAGTTGTCTCATTGCATGAAGCGACATCTTGTGAACTTCCCATAACAATAATATTTCAATATTCGAGATATTGACGCGATAAATCAATTTCTTTAATTTTCACCACTTTTGCGTAAGTACACATTTATGAATCGGTTGAAAAGATACATATTCGTGTTTTAGTTGTCTCATTGCATGAAGCGACATCTTGTGAACTTCCCATAACAATAATATTTCAATATTCGAGATATTGACGCGATAAATCAATTTCTTTAATTTTCACCACTTTTGCGTAAGTACACATTTATGAATCTTCCTGATTTTTCTCTTTAGCCTTATGCAGTACCAATTCGCGCATTTCAACGTTTATTCTGTGTTCATTTGCAGTTGTTTTAATGGTTCTACCTAAGTCTTAAACATTGACCTCGTTAAATAAAATGGCGTCAGTAGAGCAGGACTCGAAAATTATAAGATGCCCATGGTCATCTTGAATACATGGGAATCGTAATCGTAATCGTAATCTCGAAATTTCTAAGGCGCCACTGGAAAGCCAAGCGCGGGGCACCGGCTTATTCACGAGCGCTGCGCTGAGTTAGAAGGGTTGTCCGTGAGAGTAGTCCGTGGTGGTCCGGGTCGAGTTACCATAGGATCAGGATCAGATGCGTTGAGTCAAAAGGGTTGTCCGTAAGAGTAGTCCATTGTGGTCCGGGTCGAGGTACCGTAGGATCAGAGGGGTGGAACAGCTACTAAGGTGGGTGTCGTCTGAGCCGGGAATTGGAGGGTGGGGATCAGATGAAACAGGATAAGAGTTCTTGAACAGGAGTGTCTTTAATTTCGAGTGAAAGGCCCGAGGTGTGAGGGATAGAGGAGCCTGAGGAAGGTGATGGTGTGTGATTAGTGATGATGGAGGAGGAACTGAAAAGGATCGGAACTCAGCAGGCAGATCATTCCAAAGGCGTGGTGCTGAGTTGGATATGGCTCGGTTGGAGAACTTGAGATGACTTGTGACCGGTGGTCGAGAGAGTGTAAGGCAGGCGGATGATCGGGTAGAACGGGTAGGCTGGATGGTGAACAGTTCGCGAAGATAGAGATCACAAGAAGCCCATGGGCGTCTTGAGTGTATAAGAAACCTAGAGATTACAAGACGCCCATGAGCGTCTTTGATACTATGAGCAAATGGCCAAAAATTGGTACCCACCATGACATCACCTTCTACTCATAAAAATACGGAGCTCATATGCAAATTTATAAGTTTATTAAATCTATTTCACCCCTGCCCAAAACTTCAGTGAAATGGAAAGAATTCAGGAAGTGTAAATGTTGGTGTCATGAAGAATGTACAGACAAAGAGGCATCCAAAGAATTCGTGTGTGACTTTTGTCACTAGTCTGTGATTAAAGTGAAAATGACAATAATGACTTGCAACATTAGATTGGATTTTTGCTTCTCGTGTTTTGAATTGCTTTGTATCTTTAGGATCTTTTAGTTTTCGTTCAATTTGTTTTCTCTCATGCAGTTTATTGCT
The DNA here is from genome assembly GCA_949752735.1 of Lumbricus terrestris. Taxonomy (NCBI): domain Eukaryota; kingdom Metazoa; phylum Annelida; class Clitellata; order Crassiclitellata; family Lumbricidae; genus Lumbricus; species Lumbricus terrestris. Next base: position 74,181,025 of record OX457037.1, read on the forward strand.
TTAGTCTAAATTGCATGATTGCAATGCAACTTGTTTTAGTCAATTTTCATTGCTCCAAGATGCCCATCCTATGGGCGTCTTGTAGTATAGGGTTCCTAAGACGCCCAGTTTGGAGGGGTCTACTTTTTAAAATGTACACAATTGATCTTATTGAATTAAGTTCTATAGTTGCTGTCATTGCTTCATTAATGATAACTCTTTCCATTGGGAACAAACATGTTCTTCTCCTGGAATCCATACCAAAGAAAAGCACAATTTTCCTTAGCATGGGCGTCTTGGAGCACTCTCCCCTATTAGTTAAAGCTATAACACCCTAGGTGCAAAGATTTTACTTGTATCGGCAAACCTGTAGGACCTACGATCTTCTGGACATACCCAACTTGGCAGCTATTCTGCCTCCTCTCTTAACCTGGGCACTCTGGCAACGAACGTGTTTCTTCCTCATTGGACACCTTTCTAACTCAGCGCATCGATCTTGATAGGCGATTATTAAAGTAAAACAATCGAAAGAATTAGAAGATTTAAAGAAACCAATGCGTAAGCGATTACTTGAATCCATTTTCTCAGGAGACTGTATCAACGGATCTTGTTCCTGTCGTATTCCAGTTTCCAGCGACTTCAAGTTCCAATCGTTGTCAATTCGAGACGACGTTGAATCTATAGAAATAGCAGTGACACTATTTTAAACTCAATGAACAGCTTATTCCGTAAAATTGTGGAAAATGTATCTCTGCAGTCGATCGAGTCGATCGATCGAGTCAATTGTATCTCGGCCAAGTCGAGTCGATCGCAAAATCATGACTCGATCGACTTTCAATTCGAGTCGATCGTGAGTTTTGCCAAGTCGAGTCGATCGTTGTTTCCTCGACTCGACTTAAATATATTTTTACTTCAGATTTTTTGTAGCTACGTCGCAAATGACCAACATGATTATTTACATGGGCGGAGTCTGCTTTCCGTTCTTGGAGGGCTATCTTATGAGTCTGCGTCTTCTTAGGGGGGCTAAGCCCGGGAAAAGATACAATCTACACGGTAAAAAACTGAATCTGAGTCTTCTTGGGTTGCCTAACCCCCACCCCTGATGAACTCCGCCCCTGATTATTTAAAGTAATGAATCGATTGTGCTTTCGCATTACGCTAATGGAACTGTGGAAGTGCGGAGATACATTTTTCACAATTTTACGGTGACAGTTGGGGGATTAAGATGCGTTAAGAATGCTTTAGTTTCAGAATACTTCAGCTCTTTAGTTCGCGCCTTCCTGCATTGATTCATCGGAGATTTGTGCTAATGCCTCTTCAATTTCTTTCCTCATTTTATGCAAAAAATGTAGAATATAGTACATTTTTTCTTGTAAGTGTCTTTACTGTCTTTATCTGTTGTTCCACCACATCTTCCTTAGTAAACATTAGCCTATCTGTGTACATAGGCAGACTCTTCCAGCTACCCTAACTCTTTGTGTAAACTACTCAAGACTTCAAAATTATATTGCCTGGGTCGGAAGCGCCTCTCAATAATTATCTGATGGGACGCTATATACATTTCATAGAAAGATTTTGAACATCACCATCATTCAGTCTTTCGTAAAATGTCACACATACATGTAGATAATAGACTCAAGGACGATTTGTCGTTTTTTCATCATGTGTTAGAAAATAATTTTTTCCCATTTTTACATAATTTAATTTGGGGTTCTTCAATCGTTCAAACACCCAAAACACCTGGGTTTGTTTGAATGAATAAATAGGATCACAGTTATGAACTCACCTGGCAACTGTTGATGCCTATTTTTTCCTTTCCTGACAAAATATATCGCTGTTGAGATGGCGATGACGAGAAGCAAGCCCAATGCACACATTCCCACGACATAATACATGTGCACGGTGGAACTGGACGTTGAATCTGTTGAATCTGTCGAATCTGTCGAATCTGTAAAACAAAAGCATTATTACAAGAGTTCAGATCTTTAATCAGCGTTGTCAGATGCCTGCAAAATTGTAGACTAGTTTATGACTCGCAAATTGCTAATTAAATTAGCTAGGCCTACATGTATTTCAATTGAATGTCAATTAAAGAAATTGCATATAGTATTTGCTTTCTAAGACACCACCTGACCATGTTCAAAATCCGCTTGGGTTGTTGGTTCGCCTGGTCCTTCATTTCGCCGGCGGAATATCTCATATAATGATAAATTTACTGAGTGGTTTTTAAAATGTTGGACGATTGCTTGAATGTGCTCTCAACGTGCTCCCGGTGGTTTAATGGATAGCTGGACGTGCATCATATTAAACCAGCAGAGACGTTTTGTTGGATCGCCGACATGTCGCATTCGCCACCGGTATTTTATTATAACGGCATTAGGCGCATTACTCATGGTTTGTTTGGCTGGACTACACACAAAACTAAATACACAAGACTCTAGTGTTTTTATTTAAGTGGAAGAAGGAAATATTGTTCAATATACCATCGTCGCTTATGTGAGCATAATAGAAAACCACGCATCGTTTGCCTCTGATGTTGCACTCCGCCTCGCATTGATAAAATCCGATTGTCTCTGGTGTCATCGTTCGACTGTTTGAGACTGTGATGCTAGAATGTTTCCATTTGTAATTGCATGGTTGTGAAGTGACTGGATTGCATTGCACTTCATTGCCAACGGAAGATTTCACCATGGTCTGCCCATTAAGTGCATCTAGCGTAAGAATACGTACGGCAAAGAATTTCCACTTTAAAAGTAACACTAGAAACAAATTGATTAGGGCTCTATTGCCTTCTGACCTTCGATACCAATATTCAGGCTTATTCAAGCATTCACGAAATGTATAAATTGTTATCTTATGCGAACCAATGAATAACACTAAACTAACTTAATCGATCACCAGATCAGACCTGTAGGCCTATGGATTGCACGCAAGAAGAAGCAACGTCGCTACGGAGTGTAGCCTAATGTCGTCAAAAGTTGAATAGTGCATAGACGGCTAAAAGATTCAGCAGTGACAGTCCACTCACACACGCAGAGCAAGATCAATGGATTTTGGACAGTTAATTTAATTAGCCTACGTTAATCCTGCATCTATAGGCTAAACCGCCATTATAAGAGAAGCGTTGTTGTAATCTAAATAAACATGCATGTATCAGCAGTTGTTATAGATTCCCTTAAACATTCTATACTCCGAAGCGCTCCCGACTGGAGCGCGGGCACTGAATTGGAGTTTCACGCCGAAACGCATGAGGGGTTGCGAGTAAATGACTTGGTCATGGTTCCTACGCGGCGGTTTGAGGTGGATTCTAACCTACAACCCTCCGGCTGCAAAGCAACGAATATACCCTTTGTGAAGATTTTCCAAAGTTTTATATAAACCGAACAAGTTAACTTTGAACATATATATATAAACGTAAGACTATTACTATTAAGGAAAGAAAGACACGATCTACGCCTTAGTCTCTCTCAGTCCGTTGAGAAGCGAATCCCATGTCTTTTCTCTGTCCGTCGAGCCTCGAACTGACCCCCTTTAAGCCCTGAGTCACCTTCTTATATTCCACAACCACACTAGTTTCAACCGGTTTTCCATCACGCCCACGCTTTCCGGTCGACCACCCTCAACGATCAATCATCGGTCAGTCGGTCACAGTCATAGCCTAGGCCTATAAGGCCTACCCGTCTGGTACAAATGTGTGTCTGTCTATTTATACGGCCTATGTCGGTCACAACCGCTAATAACAGTCGCAATTCGTCACATGACTCCCCATTTCCGAGAGTGAAATATGAAGACAATTATTTTCACTCTTAAAACATGACGAATAGCGTGAAGTCCAGAATTATTGTAGGCTACACGATTATAGGCACCAATCAAGATTATGCAATAAACTATGTCCGTGCAATTCATCTCACAATGCCGCAAGTCAATATTTCAAAACCACAATATCAGAACAATACAGAGCACTTGTCGATTATTTACGTATCTAAATTACACAGGACTCCAGGAATATTGCCTATAACTAGTCCATACAAGGGTCTCCCAATGCAGATGGCCTTAACGTCCCCTTTATAGAAGGGCGTGTCGACGTTAATTTCGGCCACTGGAAATCTTCGAATCGTTCCGTCGATCATGACACAGGTCTTCGTTGTTCCTGTAAGGGCCTCGTCAGGCACGAGGTCTCTTCGAACAACGACAGTCGAACAACCTGTGTCTCGTAGAGCGATCACTTTCTGTTTCCCGACCCAACCTTCGGCCGTCGGCATCGACGCTGCAGATTCCCGCAGCAAGCGTCGGCAATGACAGGAAGCGTGCAGCCGCATCGGAGCTCGACACTGTCCGATAACATGGCGTTGCACATTGGTTGCAACTCGCCGTCGCGAGTCATCAGGCAGTCATCACAGTCATGTCTAGCGTGTGCTCGACACTTTGGACGACATCTGTCCTGCATCAGAACAGGCTGTCTCACCGGTGAAGTCGGTGAAGCAGAGAGTCGCCTCTCTTGGCGGTTATCGCAGTCATGACTCGCAGCTGGAGAGAATCGTCCGTTGTCTCTCTTGTTCCGATGATTCGAGTTCATGTGTTCTGAGCGTTCATGACCGTTGCACTCCATGCTGGCCACTGGGATTTTCTTCCCGTAGTCCCGGGCAAGGTGCAAAGTACTATTGCATATGAAGCAACGTCTGACCGTATCCTTCATCGGTGCCATGAATTTCCGACCCGGTCTCGGCGATCCTACCGTCGATGCGCTTCCGCTTTCCTCCGGTCTTGGCAGGTGCGCTTCTGTATAGCGCTCGGCGATTTCGGCTACTTCCGTCAACGTAGCAGGCCTTCGTTCCTTTAGAAAGATTGCCAAATCTCTCGAGCAGGTATTGATGAACTGTTCACGGATGATCAGCGTCATCAGGTCTTCGAACGATTCCTTCATCCCGGCCATCTCAATCCATCGTCGGAGGTAGGTATTAAGGCGGGACATGAACTGAAGCGGAGTCTCGCCGCCATCTGGCTTTGCGCTACGGAATCTAGCACAAAATCCATCTTCAGTTAGATTGAAGCGCTTCAGCAAAGCTCGCTTGAGGCGGTCGTAGTCCAGGGCCTCTTCAATCGGTAACCGAGCGTAAACATCAAGCGCCTTACCTTTGAGTAGCGCCGACAGATAAACAGCCCAGTCGGCTTTCTTCCAGTTCTGCAGCTGTGCATATCGTTCAAAGCGGAAGATATAGCTGTCCAGTTCGTCTTTGTCTTCGTCAAATGGCGGAATTTTAGGACCTTTGACGCACTTAGGCCCACTTCTGAATGCCCCGTCGCTGCCATCGCTTCCTCGTCGCTGCGATAAACTCTCGTAGTCGTCACTGGCAGAAGTTTCCTTGGCCTTCACCGTCTTCAACTGCAGAATTTGGGTTTCACGTTCGACTTTGGCCCGTGCCAAAGATAGTTCCTCCAACTCCTTTCGTTCAGCAGTCCGCTCCTTTTCTGCTGACCGCGCCCGCTCTCGGTCGTCTCGTTCTTCGGCCTGCTTTTGCGTAACCCATTCGAGAAGGTCCTTTCCCGACAGACCACATTCTTGACCGCAGACCATCAAGTCTTTCGTCGTAGACATTATCGTAGTTCGCTTGTAGTCTCGTTAAAACTTACGCAGAAATCTTCTTTCAACGTTTGTGGGCTCCTGGCAGGCTCGCCAATTGTGAAGATTTTCCAAAGTTTTATTAAAACCGAACAAGTTAACTTTGAACATAAACGTAAGACTATTACTATTAAGGAAAGAACGACACGATCTACGCCTTAGTCTCTCTCAGTCCGTTGAGAAGCGAATCCCATGTCTTTTCTCTGTCCGTCGAGCCTCGAACTGACCTCCTTTCAGCCCTGAGTCACCTTCTTATATTCCACAACCACACTAGTTTCAACCGGTTTTCCATCACGCCCACGCTTTCCGGTCGACCACCCTCAACGATCAATCATCGGTCAGTCGGTCACAGTCATAGCCTAGGCCTATAAGGCCTACCCGTCTGGTACAAATGTGTGTCTGTCTATTTATACGGCCTATGTCGGTCACAACCGCTAATAACAGTCACAATTCGTCACACCCTTACACTACCACGATCCACTAATGTCAGCATCGCATAGAGATCGGGCAAAGGATCCACTAAGCTCATCGTTGCTTAATATCATCAATAAGCTTAATAAGTTTATCAGTGTTATGCAAACGTGCATCTTTATATATATATATATATATATATATATATTGCTGTGCTAAATTGTTATAAATAAATTGCTGTAAACTATATTTATTGACTGTGGCATTTTTTACTGAGGGAAATTTGCACTAAAATTTACACTGAATTGCAAGTGCATTAATAAATTTATTAAACTTAGTTGGGTCTATGAGTAAGCTCAAATGCAACTTACATATTAGATGTTTCACTTCAATGGTGCAAAGCTTAATATTCAGTTGAGACGACCCAGCTGTTTGGCACACGTAGGATGAACGATTCATTTGCCGGTCACCAACGATCGAAGTATTACACATAATGCGATTATCAATAGTTTGGCATTCTGTATTCACAACTCTGATATCGTTGTCAGGGACCTTTTTCCACTCGAGCTGTGGAGGAATGTTGCCGTAGAAAGTCACTCTGCATGATAATTGCAATTCGTCTGGGTCAATGTTGCAATCGTTTGGTATTACTACTCCGTCTGGTTTCATGTTTGAATGGCATGTCCCGTTTGCATCTGTTGATATACAAACACCTATGTTCATAGTATGATCGTGTTCTGACAGTTAATCTTACAAAATGCTAGTTTTGACTCTATAAATAAGATGGATCGTAGTCCACTAGGGCAACTGCAATTCAACAGATAGGGCCTAAGTTAGTTCTGAGTTATAAATATTAGAGGTACCGTAGGCTACGTGTACGCTGTTGCAATTTTCATAAGGCTAGTTACTTTCGTTGAACCAGTGTCTAATGTTCATGGGATCAAACATGGACGTAGACGTAACCATGAAATTATGAACAATTTGTGGGATTTTCCATTTCGGGGTCTGCAAGTTGATAAGGTCGCAGAAAATACATAGGCTAAACACTTAAACCTGGCAGCACAATACACGATCGAAATGAATGGTTTTCAAATGATTCTGAAAATGAACCAAGACAATCCAAGAAAATCGTTACGGAAGTCACCGGGTACGGTAACTTATTCCAGAAAAATGGATCAATTCCAGCGAGACATTTATGAAGCACTAGGCTTATGAAAGTTCAAACCGTATGCCTAAATGACAATCCGGGCGCTTTGAATGGGAGGTCAATGTTGGTGTTACGGCAAGTTCACGAAGCAAAGATTGCCTTAGAAATCTTCATCAGTCATCACATTTTGAACAGGAGTACAAAACAGACTTTGAGTAATACATGTATATCAAGTGGAAAACATACTGAATTATTGTTTGGTGGTGACTAACTTATTGTCGAATATATTATGCCTTTTTAGTAAACGTGTTCAGAGCATGTAGGCCTACCCGCTGTAAACACAGTCATTTCGGCTGAACTCATTTCTCCGCTTCCCTGCTTGTCACGACAGATGTACGTTCCGGCATCTTCTGGCTTTGCTGATGGAAACACGAGATTAAAAGCTGTAGAGCCATCATTCTGAAAGACTTCAATTTTCAATCTGTTGTTGTATGGAGAAAGCAATTTCCTGCCAGCATAGACGTAATTTGTGCCATAATACCAATGAACGTCTTCCGTCGATGAAGTTGAACAATTGAGGGTTGCTACCTGTCCGACCAATACTTGCGTGTCTTGAGGTTCCACCACGAAGAGACCCTCAGCTAAATCGAACAACAAACGGTAGCAAAATGTAAGGTAATACTGCATAAAGACTGAGTCAGGGTCAATTATAGACTAGTGGGCTAAGTTTCCTTAATTTCTGCATAGTGTATGTTTGTGTTACAAGCAAAATAACTAACCGACATGAACCCAAATGTTTGCAAGAATGACGGTAAACATGTAGATAACTGTCTTCCGGTTGAGAAAAGCCATTGGAAATTCAGCTTCAGCGACTACACCGATACAACTTGACTCTAAAAGCAATATTACACAATGTTTATAATTTCAATGTTGCCTTTAACTATTACATGAGTCCAAAACCTCCTTTGAAAAATCTTATAAATGCGACCTGTGTCATTATTATGAGTTTATCACAGTTGGTTAGGTCTACTTTGCAGAGTAGAAAGGTTTATAGACCGTTATAGAGTTACGGCATGTAACACGTGTTATGCACGTAAACTTGGCACTCACTATACAGGGTGGGCCAGCATAAATGTCCCGACTTTGCAGGCGTATAACTTCGCCAATTTTTAACATTTATTTATACTTTATGCATCAAATTAAAGGTATTTCACTCTAGTATTAACTCTAAAAAAGTCGAACTGATACTAGTCTCGGTTTTAATTATATGCCCGGAACAGCGCTAGCTACCATATTTTGCTGTCATTTGTGACGCAACCTGGCGCCGTTGACAGACGATGATCGCGTTTCGATCTTAATTTTACGAACTGGTAAGGGATTTAATTCGTTTGAAATGATTAACGAATATTCTAACAGAGGATGGAATAAACAATACCTTGTATTATCTGCTACGGAAAATTAATAAAACAGGACTTTCTACTTGCAAACCATGGGAATCGGAGCGCACGGCGCTCACATCCGCTAACATTGCTCGTGTGTCCGCGTACATTTGCAGTCAAGACAATGACCAGGGCAGGCCCTGCATGCAAATTCAGCGCAAAACAGGCCGTCTTGGAAGCACTGAATAGCGTATTGGAAAAGATTATAGACCTAAAGTTAAAGTAATTTGTCGACGAAAGTCCCACGAACTCTCCAGCTCTTACGCAAAGAAACGACTGGCAGCGTGCAAGCGTCTGAAGCAGCGCATGGCAGTGCACGGCTGTTGGCAAAATTGAAAGGACGCGGTTTTGCGATTAGAATATATTCATGGTAGGGACCCTACAAACACTCAAAATGATCGTGTCTACGCGCGTTTGAGCAAAAAACGTTAGAATTTTTTCGGGAAACGGCGTCATAATGCGTCAGTAATGACAAAAAACGGTAGCTAGCGCTGATCCAAGTATATAATTAAAACCGAGACTAGTATCAGTTCGACTTTTTTAGAGTTAATACTAGAGTGAAATACCTTTAATTTGATGCATAAAGTATAAATAAATGTTAAAAATTGGCGAAGTTATACGCGTGCAAAGTCGGGACATTTATGCTGGCCCACCCTGTACTATTGAGGATCAGCGGTGCACAAGATAAGCGATTAACACACTGGCCGCCACCTACGAGATATCTCGTAGTTAAAAAGCTTTCCGCACATGAAGTGGCGGATCCAGAACGTTTCGAAGAAGGCCAAAGTTGTCGGTATCGGGTAAGGACAAATTTCATCTTTAGTCGCCGGAAAATCTGATGACCTTATTCATAGTCGTTTGTCCATTTCTCACGGAAAATACACCATTTTATTTGCCAAAAAAGATGACGACTTTTGTAGTCATTCGCCAAAATTTCGGGCAAAAACAGACCATCTCCCAGAAAACCATTTCCCCCGGGGTGGAACCGAGAGAGATGCCGGGCACTGGGTGAGGCTGGGTATGAGACCGGAACCAGGATGGAATGGTGGAGTAGGGTAGCAACCAAAATTTACATCAGAAGGGTGGTGCTAGAAAGGCGGGTTGGGACGAGGGTGCGGCTAGATGGGGTAGTGTAGGGCGCGTTGTAGGTAGGGTTGGGATGCAGCGGAGGAGGGATGAAAGCAATGTGAAACGTTATCATTTCGATGAAGTTCATATGTTGAAAATTTTGTGGAGTGATGAGGGGTGGGGCGTATTTGTGGGATGGGGGGGCGTGTTAGGTTGGTGCCTGGGTGGAGTCGGACTTGTATGGAGTGGGTTACGCCGGGTGATGCGAAGTGGGAAAGAGGGTAGGGCTAAAATGCCAACATTGTCTTCAGAGAGTGTGGCTGTATAATAGCGGAGGGGTAGAGCGGGGTTGGGCTGGGAGGGGTATACTAAGGCGGGGCATGGGGTGGAGTTTGGTGGAATAGAACCGGGGCACCATCCCGCCCCCATCCCACCACCAGTGAGGTGGGGCCGGAATGAAAACAAAGTGACACATAATTTTATCCATGATTTCCTGAAGTTGATAATTTTGCATCTTTGACTTGGCGTCATCATCATCATCATCATCATCATCATCATCATCATCATCATCATCATCAAAATCCTTGAGCTAAATGCCCGTAGATGTCCGACGCCACTCTCTGTCTGAGTCTGTCTCGCATCATGTTGCCCAGCTTCAACCGGTCCGGTCAGCAGATTCATACCATTAGCATCTTGGAGCAGCTAGACCACCTTGTCTGATGAAGAGAATATTGGGAGAGAGGCATGAAGGGCAACCTGGGATCAAGGCCCGTATGTGTCCCACGCTCTCCCCCGATTCTTTCCACTGGTTTGTCCTGACCGGCCTGTGCATGTCATGACTTGGCGTAGCGATAATAAAATTAAGCAGTGGCGTTGAATGTGTAAATGACATGCGCAAAGGTCGACGGGAAATGACGCAGAGCAAATACCGGTACTCGAGAAGTAACGCGCAATGTGGGCTTATCAGCAGTTATTAACCTTCCGCTTATAAGTAAACAATAATCTTTATGATCAATGATCATGTCTCGATTGTCTTTCGATTTCTCTTTTTCAATCTTCTATATGTTCTATTAACACTTTCTTTGTGCTCTTACTCTCACGTTTGGCTTCTCCCATTCCCTAGACTTTTATTTTTCTATGGAGATTACGCTCTACCGAAGCCACAGTTTGCACGTATAATTTGTCTATAATTATTTCAAACTGTTCAATTTGCAATTGTTCTATTATTGCACTAACTGCAAGTGTTCGAGACATTTGAATCCATGGATCACGATGTAGCACTTCTTTCCTCCATTCCTTGCTGTTTTGATGCATTACATGAAGTCAAGGTGAGAATTGCCGGGGGTTGGGGTTTATATCCCCAGTCTCTCTTAGAGCCCCATAGTAAAGTCTATTTTTCACACCTCGGTTCCAAGTGGATAATGGTCCAACCCCTAGTAATTTTTCACAAATGTGACGCTGCATGAAGTGTTAGCTTCCATTGGCAGATAATATAAGCTCAAAATATTTCAGTTTATTATGGGCGAAAATGAAGCAATTGTATTTTTTAGCAAGGTAGAATCTTTAACCCGTTTTTGCCCAAATTTTTATTTTTGTTCTAATATCATTTTTCTTACACTGTTTGATATTAGAATAGCCATATAACATTAATTTTTCATTTATTTTAAGAAATTCCATAAAATATTTGACTTTATTCATATGTTCCAATATTGGAACACTGGGCACAAGTGGTACTCTACGACTACATAATCTACATCATCGCTGTCAGGTACAGTACTGATTATTTCAAGTGAAGTAACCAAACAATAATGTTGAAATCTCTACCACAGTGGTGTGTAGCTACAATTGAAGTCCATATTCAGTAGATTTGTGCCTTATTTCAAACGGACAACAGCAAATTATCAGAAAAATGCCCATTTTCCATGCGGACAAGCAGAGTAGCCGAAGCCATTATTCGTGGAAGCTTTTCAAACGGACTTTGGGGAGGCTGACCTGGCATTTATCACAGATTTGTCTGGCCCTGGTAGGTCCTACAACAGTGTTGCACGTCCGCAGGTACCCTACTGAAGGTATATAGTGATGGTCCATAGGGATTTTCACCATGTATTTCATTGATCGTGTGCATCTACAGATTGCCATTTCATATAACAAGAGCAGGACTCTTTCCATCTTTCCATCAGATCTACAGTCAACGGACAGTTGTGGCTGCTTAGTCAATACCTTAATTGTTTTACTGGACAGCGTTCCAATCTGTTGCCAATACTGGCTGTTTAGCCACAGAACTCTTGGAACGCAATCAGCAAGGCTCAGTTAGGTGAAGAATTGGATCACCACAGAGTTTGGATGGAGTGCAGACAGAGTTCAACCATCAAATCTAGAACCATACTGGTGTCTAGACCCAAATCCTTCAATGCTATCGTTCGCTCGAATTGTTTGAGTTCCATCAGTGTCTTCGTCGTCCCCATCTTCTTCGCTCTGATGTTCGAGTAATGAAAGTCTGCTCTGTCAAAATAGCCTTCCAGTGATCAAGGAAATAATTTTCGCACCTCCTCTGTTACAAATGATCGAAATTTTAAAATATAGTAATATTTACATGCAAGGGAATTCGCTAAACCCAGCTGAAAACACTGTGCGAGGCAAAGCAATAAGCGTAGAATGACATTCGGTAATGAGAATCGTGGACCCCCACTTGTGCCCTGTGTTCCAATAATGGAACATGCTATATATTTGCAAAAAGTCCAGACTAAAGTTCATGACACAGAACAATTAAAGTTATCATTAAATATGATTGATATAAGAGTATCGAAAACCAGAAAGTTCAAAACTGATATGTGTTTAAATGATTTTGCAAATTATGCATCTTTTTGATGCAATTTACCGAAAATTTTCTCCTTCAAAACTCTCATAAAAACCTTACCTGATGAATACAAAAAATTTCAAAATATTAATTTTTTTCTATGTGAATGTCTTAGAAAAACAGTCTACAATGACATGAAATGATTTATATTTACTGCATAGTGCTACATTGCAAATAAATAATGTTTTTATAAAATGTTCCAATAATGGAACACTGGGCAAAAACGGGTTAAACAACATGCAAATATGTTATGCAATGGTCTATTATGGAGCCAACCGCACTGATGTTGAAGAAGACCTACGGTTTCGCAGGAAGCTATCCATATCGATTTGATATGAAGAGTAGAACCTGAATATGAGTAGGCAAAGCCAGGGAGCTTAGCCTAACTGATTACTTGCCCCTGTGCCTTTTCTACATCCTTTTCTACATCAGAACAGCCATATCACAGGAAGATAACACCCACGATAATTATTATTGCTTTTGTCAACGATAATGAATCATTGTCATCTTAATTTTCTAGGCATGCTACTTCAGTGGCCAGTTAATATTTATCTATATCACTAATCACTCATTGGACAGATCTGTGCACGCACACATCACAGGCAAGTTTTGACACGCATGATACTGGTGATCATACACCATTCAAAATAATACTGATTAATAAGCAATATTTAAGTGGCAACTTGATTGATGTTCACTAAGCTTGGGCGCCGAACACGGGAGTCCTGTTTGCAGTCCTGCAGGCATAAACATGTTTTCGAATTCAACAAAGAGCAAAAATTAGCATTACCACGATTGTGGAAATTTGCATTTCCTATAAAGAACATGTTTGTCTTGTCTTGTCTTCAACCTTCCTCGATTCGAGGGTTGGTCGCTTCATGGACACGCCTTCGCCCCTTTTCCCTGTCCTCCGCTTCTTCAGTATCCGCTCGATTTGTAGTTCCATCCACGTGATGATATTAGCGATATTACGTTAAGCAAAAGTAGTAAATAACATAACTAGTTATGAGTGCGAACGTCGCAGAGGTGCGAAGACAAATTTAATTGAGTAGGCTATAAAGCAAGGATGATATAAATGAAGATCGACCTTGTGTGATTACAGGGGAATGTCATGGGAATTGACCTGGGGGGAGTTTGGGTCGGTGTTGGGGATGGAGAAGTTGACCCACGGGGAAGGTCCGGAGGAAATCTCCCAGATTCCTGTGCCATGAGTTGTTGAGCTAGGTAGAAAGCCTGTTTAGTGCCTATCTGTGAGTGAAGATAATTTATAAATTGAGACCTACAATTGCAGTTGCATGCTACAAATTAATCCATTTAAGCAAATAAGACACACAAAGGGCGGTTACTATAATTGCATACACGTTAGCGCAAATGTATAGGCTACGCATAACACACCCTTATTAAATAATAAAACGAATATAATTTATTATTATCATCAATTCATATCATGTATAGTTTTGTATAGCCTAAATGTGCATGTCCTGGAACATACACATTGATACAATCCTCATACCATAAAACACGGAAGCCTGCTGCTTAGAGCAATGACCCACAGAATGTATTGCATTGTATTGTACTGTATCAGTTGTATCTATTAGTTTATAAAGTGCCTCTCACAGTGCACACCAATCAGGGGATCTCCCAATGCGAAAGACCCATAGAAAACTCTAAGAGATCGTGGCTTTGAATGAGTTTTATGTGGTACATCGCCATACTATGAAAACTCGTTGTATTTTCAATCAGAAGATGGTAATAACTTATAGCAAGAATGTAAAACATGCATCAGAAATGCTATAAAAAACAACGTCTCTCGATCACTTGTGCGCAATGTCATCGGCACAATAGAAGTCATCAGATTGAAATATATTCGATTCGGATCAGAATAGCATCACATCAGAGCGGATTGCATAAGATCAGATGATAGACTAGGCCTATATACCCATATTACACTTGAATGCTTTGCATTTAGATTCTAAGTCTTACCTCGCTGTAGATGTGTCTCTCCTCAGGCGAATCTCTCGTTTTCACTTTCAGTCCCGCGTCAGTCCTTTCCTCAACAGAATAAAACGATGACCACCCGCGTCGCTGCGATCGACATTGTGTTTGAACCCACTTACACTGATAACAAAGTCATAATAGCATTTAATCAATTGCAGCTTAAAATGACATCAAGTGTTTCCTCTTTGGTGAATGCGGGCGAGATAAAAATTTACTTTACTTTATTTAATTCAATGAATGGTCTATAGGCCTATTCTGAAGAGCCTGCTTCATGATTGAGGGTCCTGCTTTGTTACTTGGCGGCAGTTTTCATTAGTTTCACTCCACTCGATTGATCAACGCCATCGAATGATACTCGGGAGTTGAGTAGTGGCGTTTAAAAAAATTTATTAATAATACATAGTCACTCATGAGCAAACACTCGAAGTGAATAACATTAGGCCTAAACATTGTGTGTGTGCGCGCGCGTGTGTGTGTGTGTGTGAAACCAAAATTAGCTTGCTGTTGTAAATCACTCAATTTCTTTTAATAATATAATCATAGTGGTCTATATCATCAGGAAACATTAATTGTCCTAGCCATTATTTGATAAAGTTTGAGATCATGCAGGCATACAGATGAACTCTGTTGCTAAAGTTCATAGCATAACTGAAGTTTTCGCCATTATGCATTCTAATTAAAACCGAAAATGATTCCATACTCAACAACTTTGACAAATAGCCTAAGTCGTAATGGTTTCATAACTGCATTAGGGTGATCGTTGAGTAGGCCCTGTTTCTGAACCTCCCTCATTCATTGTGGTCTCAACCGGTTGCCTATATCCATTGTTCACTGCATTGAACGCCTCTAAAAGTCTCTGATCCCTTAAACACGTAATTCGTAAAGAACGATGGTATTTTTGTCTCTATTGATAACCCTCTGTGTTGCTATGGACATCGGTAAGTTTTTGCATAATTTAAGATAGTCGTAGGCTAACTGTTGGACATCTTCATGTCTAAAATTATTTGCTTATACAAATTGTAGTTTAGAATGCTGCTTCGACGCAGGGCCTACTACGCCATGTGGGGATGGAAGCAGACTGCTTCCAATTTGGGCCAGGGGGGGAAAGGTTTCCCCCCCTAATGATAAAGTTGAGTATAGAATATTTCCTCCTGAACATTTCCCCCGATATTCCCCAGCACCTGCAATGGACTTCCTCCTGGTAAATCCCCCCAACAATCCCCTCCCTGTCATAACACATGGTAAATCTTCATTTAATTTGACTTTTACAATAACACTCACATAAATTTGTCTTTGCGATACCATCACATTCGCACCCATTAAGGCTTGCCACGTGGGGGTAGTACATGTACATGTAAGTAGCCTGATTCAACTTGTGCCAGAGGGAAATCCCCCTCCCTAATGATAGATGGGCATAAGAGATTTCATTCTGGACATATCCCCAGCATCTCCCTCTGCAACACTCCTCCCCGCACATCCACGTTAAATTCCCCTTGAACGTTCATCCCGCCATCTCAAGGGTAGATATTCATTTAGTATGACCTGTGCTTTACAGTCACTTACATTTGTCACTGCACGTATATGGCGCTCGCTCTCACAACTCATAATTAATTACATTAATTGTTTTAAAAAATTAAAGTATATTTTATATCTACTGACACTGCATGAGTTTTAGAATATAGGTCTGAAATAAAATGAACAATATTTTAAGAATGAATTTTAGTGAGATGAGGCAAAGAAGCAACAGTAAATTAGGCCTAGTAGGTTTATAGTAAAGGTTTTTAGTGTGTTTAAGTAAACATTAATCAAGCAATAAAGGCTTGGTTGCTCAACAATTGAAGTTCAAAATCAAGTAAAGCAAATGGCTTATAAATTCCACCCTCAAACATTAAAGCACTATTGAAGTCTGTACAAATGCAAATTGGTTACACTTTTGTAGCCTGCATTTGAGGGAAATGTTCGAGGGAATTGTCCTATTGAAATGCTCTGTTGGAATCCAGAGAGGAAATTACGGGGAGTGGTCCTGGGAAATGTCCATGGGGTTTGTCTGGATCCCAAAATGGATGCTGCTGAGTATTGTACAACTGACAGTAGACTACTCAATTTGATATACCAAAAGAAGTTGATATCTTACTGAATGCTGGACCTTTCCAAACTTCACAGGACTACTAGTGTTTAACGCACTGTTAACCCATAATGAGAAATTTTAGAATGCTACCATTATATTGCGCAAAAAAAAATAATGGGGAGTCGACATTTTACGATATTCTAAACCACGTTCCTGAGCATTGAATTCACGAGCCATCTTGTGAAGATGACAGCTTAACAAGGTACAATTACAGCGTGCAAATAAAAAAAAGTGAAATTTTCATGACTTTATCATTCTTTATACAGCTAGCAAACAAGAGCCTAAAACATGCGCTCTAGTCGATGCCAACAGCTAAAAATGCGTTGGTTTCTGGGGCTCCGCTCTAGACCCCGCTGGGGGAACTCACGACGCTCCCTCAGACCCCCTAGTCGCTATGGGCTTCGTGTCTTCGGCACTCGCAGCTTCGCGCCTTCGGCGCTTGCAATATAGGCAAAAAGTTTCTGTTAGGGGGGGATTGCTTCCACCTTCCAGGGGGGGATAGTAGGCCCTGCTTCGACGGACACAAGATTTGAAATTTCTGGATCGCAAATGGAGTCTCGTTGAGTATGAGGAAATCTTGAAAAGCGACAGCTTCGATCGATTAGATTAGGAATTATTGAAGAGACGGGACTTCAATTTTAAGTGGGAAACCTGTGCGGGGACAAGTAACCTACGTGAGTCTTTAGCCCTTTGGAGGTGAGGTGACGATTTGTAACGCCAGAGGTGAGGTGGGGTTTGACAAACCCCAATACATATTTTTATTTTCAAGCCACGATATCAAATGGAAAATACTAAGTTGAGTTAAACTATTCTTCTATGATCAATAATCAACTAAACAGACGATTACCACAAACAAATATTTGCTTTCAATCCATATTAGATGGCCAGAAGGTGGACCATCCAATGTGTACTTAACCCATGCAAGTTTGGGTCCTCATGTGCAACATTATCAAATGCACGAATAACCATAATATATATATATATATATATATATATATATATATATATATATATATATATTTAATACAACATAAAATGCTTTACCCATCATTGTCGTCAGCCTTCTCAATGCCAACACAAAATTGACGTGTTCAAGGCACACTAGCATGCCAAATCATGGCTCATAAAATCAACATGTATATTTGTTTGTATACGAAAAATTGCAATTTCCTTTGAATATGCAACAAAATAAAAAAAAAACTGTTCGTTCAAATTACCTGAAATTGTGGTAAAGTGTCCGTATTTCATATTCACAAAGGTATAAAAAAATAATTAGAACTGGCTCCATGTTTTCCGCTAAAAATTTAAAGTAGAATGCCTCTGGGGTGTGTCACACCCCACCTCACCTCCAACGGGTTAGCTATAAGCTCACTGATATCAACGACTAGGCCTACTTCAAATCAAAATACAGGTAACAAGCCCACCAACGCCGTTAGCACTAAGGCTACAACGGAGACTAGTTTATAATGCACACACAGTGAGAGAGGCATCAAACGTTACGAAGCACCACTAGGCCTACAACGTCAATGTAAAAATAAAAAAAACTCTAAAGGTTAAAAGAGGATTGTGCACGAAATTGTTGCTGATGTAATACTGATGAAATACTGATGTAGAGAGGTTTTTAGCCCATCGGTATAATTACTTAATGCCACAATCCCCTTAACTCAACATTCAAGATGATATATTATTTCAGCGTGGGGTAGCTTGCGTGTGTTCCCACAAAACACGGCCGTCATCGTCGGTCAAATGATGTCCATGGATTGCCGAACTCACAGTGGCTCGGTAGTTCGAGAGTGGAGTCTAGCAAGAGTCAGTCATGATGACAATCCTAAACTACCGCAACGTTTGAAGGACGATAAGATCTTCAGCAACTGGAACAGCAAAACGACATCAACACGTTTAGCTCAGTTCTGGATAGATGCAGATCAGTATGGTTCCGGAACTCTATATTCGAACGCAACCAGATTGGAAGACGCCGGTCTCTACACTTGTGCTGCTGAAAATGGACAGGAACTGTCTCTTTGGAGTGCTCATCTAATTGTATTTGGTAAGAAAATTAATGCCAAAACAAAACGTCAATTTGGCTACATGCCAAAACATTGACATGTAACATTTTATCGTCAGCGGTAAAACAAATTAACTTAGGCTACCCAATGCCCAGGAGCTTCTATTTCCCGTAAGCAACCGGGCTCAATCCCTCTCCTTCCCCTCCCAGGCCGGCCTTAGCGCTGAGCAGGATAGGGATTCGGGGGAAGATGTGCCTCTGTCCATAATTGTTTTACAAATTTCCACATTTTGCAATGGCAGCATTTTAAACTGTCATCTTGACAAAATTCCTCCACTATTTGAGTGCTGATAAGAGCATGGGCGGAGTTTGGTTTCCGTTCTCAGAGGCCAATGAACTTTGACTCTTTGGTTGAGAAAAAAAACATACAATTTTTCCGGCCAAAACACTTGATGACTTTTTTTAGTCATCGAGTTGAAATTTCGTATTTTTCTTCGTTCAAATGAAGTTTAATGTTTCGTTCGTGAAAATACCCATTTTCCCCGGAAAAAAATCGGGTGTGCGCGTGTGAACCTCCTTGGGGGGCTACGCCGGGAAAAGATACCATTTTCATGGTAAAAATTACTCTGGGCCTTCCTGAAGGGGGGCTTAGCCTCCTGGTCCCTGATATACTCCGCCCATGGATAGGAGTGGTCTAAGACCATAGGCGTAAGAGGCGGGGGTCCAGGAGGGCAAATGCCCCCAAATTTCGGGCAAATGTGTTTTTCGGGTAAAGCAGGCATGGGCGGAAAAAATTAACTTTTTCGCGCAACCAGGCACTGGAGGATTTTTTCGGGCACACAGGGGTAAAGAATATTTTCAGACGATTCGTACGAGATGAGTGATGACTAAAAAAAGGTTGTCAGAAAATTTAGCCGAAGAACAAATGTAAAAACCGGCGGCCCGCAAAAAATTTTCAAAGTATATTTTTTGGGCAAAAGTCTAATCTTTGCCCTCCGCCCACTGCCGAAATGTCCCCTAAGACTTTAGAAAATATCTTACAATAACAACAATTTCATTATGGCAGCATTTTTAAAATATAAACTTAACAAAATAACAGTCTATCATTATAACGATTGGTTCAAAGTTTTATTAAATATATTCATAATTACAATGATAATCAAGTAATGCAACTGAGTTCTGCTTGTACTGGACTATTATAATCGTAAAATCTCGGAATTTCTACAGCACCCAAAAAATCAAGTCGCTGGAACCAGCTTATTCACAGACGCTTAATCAACACAAAATCGATAGGCTGCAGAGGGGTCAAGATCCGGGGAGTAAGGTGAGACAGTGAATTTCCAATGGAGGGTTATGGCCGGATGCTTGTTTTTTCTTTTATAATTGACAAATAACCATTAAAACGTTTTTCCTAAGCCAATGGGGGTTTAACCCCCAAACCTCCTTGTCTACGCCACTGAGGCGAGGAGTAAGACAGACGGTTATGGTGGATGACATCTAGAGTTAAAACGGCGTGTGAGGTAGGTGAAAGTGGAAGAATAATGACTGTTTGGACAAGAGTAAAATTAGGCCTATATGGCCTAGAGCCTACTTTATTGCATTGGAATCAGCTTATTGTGCAAGACAGTTATGAATTGGTCCCCAAGACAAAATTAGCAG
Organism: Lumbricus terrestris; assembly: GCA_949752735.1. NCBI lineage: Eukaryota > Metazoa > Annelida > Clitellata > Crassiclitellata > Lumbricidae > Lumbricus > Lumbricus terrestris. The sequence continues at coordinate 74,201,336 of OX457037.1, forward strand.
AAGTTGTTACAAATGGCAAACAAACCAAAGCACGACTATCGAACGACCTACATGTATATAAATTATGGTAGCCGTGTGATTAGCGCCTCTCGCAGTGTTCGTTGCGAGAGGCGCTATATAAATGTACACATGCAGTGCAATGCAATACAATTCAATGTAGTAATGATGTGTCTGTACTAAGTGTTCAAGGAAGAAACCATTTTGAAATTCGACAGTCTGAAATTTGTAAGAAACAAAAAGAGAAGTAATTGGATTTTCAAAAATAGTAGGCCTAGGCCTATTTGTGCAAATATTAACAGTAAGTTATACTCATTTGAACATGATGGTATCATGTATTCAAATAATAAATTGGCCTACTATAATCAAATGAGAGCAAATTGTAGCAATGTAACATGGTGAATAATTTCGAATCATCAACTACAAGCAATACCATTCTAGACCTACATATGATCATATTTTAGCAATGTTTCTCCACAGAATCAACTCCAGTTTGTGAGACGAATCTCAACACAATCACCGGTAACTCGTTGATGGAAGGCGATCGTATTTGGATGCGCTGCAGCGTCAGATTCAGAGGACACTGGACGCCTAGCATAGAATGGAGACAACACGGAGAAGATAAGAATGAAAAGGGGCGGATTGTAGCGGCAGATCAAGTTGCGGGAAATGAAAGTTTCACCGTCACTTCAACGATTAGAGTCGTCTTTAACTCTACCACCAATAACTCGTTTTTCTCTTGCAAGACCTACTTTGAAACTCAGACGCACAGACGTCGTGCTAATGCTACAAATGCTCCCGACTTCAGCTATCTATGGAAATCACCAGAAATCAAACAGACAGACTCCAGATATGTTGCTGTCGACCCCACGCCACTGACTACCACTTCACTGGAGCCAGGATTCATTTCAAGTGCAAATATGTGTAAGTGCTGCTCACTTCATGTATTCTTCCAGTGGCTTACAAACTTACTTGTGGGGCCCGATGCTTTAGTGGCGGCGTCGTTGCCTTGGAGTCGGAAAGTTCGAGGTTCGAATCCACCTCGCCGCGTAAGGACCCTGGGCAAGTCCTTCACTCACAATTGCTCAGCGCTTCGGCGTGAAACTCCGTTGCAGTGTCCGCTCTGCAAGCGGGAGCGCCTCTGAGTAGTGAGAGCTTGAAGGAGCGCTATAACAAGTGCACATACAAACTTAACCCATTAGTGCCCAAAGTGGTAAAACCCAACAAATCAAGTTGTAGTTTCAGTAATCTCAACAACTTGGCGCAGTAACATGGCTGAGAACTTATTTATTGATTCCTGCTACAATATGAGTACTTTCCATACTGTCCGTTATAACGGACGTCGGGCACTATTCCAGTGCTTAGGTTACCATTGCAGAATCAAGCATCCTTCTTATTTCATACAATGCTTGATGAGTGTTTTTTATGATCTGCAACATCTATTTACTATAATTATGAGCTAATTATCTCCATTTATCTAATGCCAAGTACAGGGTACCAGCTTATTTAGAGCGTTCCATGCATTGTGATAGTACTTGTGGCTCCCAGGATAAAGGTTTCCACCACATTTCTCAAACCTTGCAATGGCAGTTTGTGTTTCCTAGTAAATTCCAACGATTGTTACCATCGCATCGCATTTTAATTGCAATAATTTCCATCGCATCGTAATTTCAGCGTGGGGTTGTTTGCGTGTGTTCCCGCTAAACACTGCCGTCATCGCCGGTCAAATGATGTCCATGGATTGCCGAACTCACAGTGGCTCGGTAGTTCGAGAGTGGAGTCTAGCAAGAGTCAGTCATGATGACAATCCTAAACTACCGCAACGTTTGAAGGACGATAAGATCTTCAGCAACTGGAACAGCAAAACGACATCAACACGTTTAGCTCAGTTCTGGATAGATGCAGATCAGTATGGTTCCGGAACTCTATATTCGAACGCAACCAGATTGGAAGACGCCGGTCTCTACACTTGTGCTGCTGAAAATGGACAGGAACTGTCTCGTTGGAGTGCTCATCTAATTGTATTTGGTAAGAAACGCCAAAACAAAACGTCAATAAGGCTACATGCCAAAACATTGACATGTAACATTTTATCGTCAGCGGTAAATAGAAGAGAAACATAACTGATGAAACCTCTGCTGTTTCAAAAGTAGCCTAAATTAATTAACCTTGATTGGAATCCAGTTTTGCAATTGTGTAGTTAAAATGAACCTGACTTGGCATATAACCTGTTTTTGAAAATGGTTAGGATAAAATAATTATGATGAAGCATTTCCTCTTAAGTCCATTAAAATATCAAAAAACAACACCTTCCGACAACCTTGGAAGACGCGAGGCCTACTGAAATCTACCGAAAAAGGAAGCGCTCTATATAAAATATATAAAAAAAATCCAACAATTGAAAATAAAAACATTTACTATCTACCGTAATAAATATAAATTAATTCGTACAAATATAGAACGTTCTTATTATTCAAATGAATTCTTAACACGCAGTAAGGATATGAAAAACCTGGCATATTATTAGAACAGTAATTAAATCGGCTAAGAAGGACACGCTTGTTAATGAATTAAAACTGGATGGGAAGTTAACAAATGACCCCTTACTAATGGCTGAAAAATTCAACTCATATTTTGCAGGCCTGGCGAAATCTCTTTAATCCAAAATCCCCTCCTTCTGAGAAATGCTTTCAAGACTATCTCCACCCATCCTCCTCTAATTCCTTCGCCCTAATTCGCCTACTAAGTGCTCAAAGAGGAAACCATTTTGAAATTCGACAGTCTGAAATTTTGTAAGATAACACTAGAGAGAAGTAATTGGACTTTCAAGAGTAGTAATCCTAGGCCTATTTGTGCAAACATTAACAGTAGGCCTAAATTGTACTCATTTTAACATGATGGTATCATTTATTAAAATAATAAATTGGCCTACTACTATAATCAAATGAGAGCAAATTGTATCATGGTAAATTATAACGGTTCATGTAATGCAATAGGCCTAATGTAAATTGCAAATAAAACTATGATGACTGTTAGTTAACTACCAGGAATACATACTTAAGAGGCTCATACATAATACGTAACCTAGAGATGAAGTCATGTTCGTGCATTTCTGTAATATTATTTAATATGTTTTATTACGGCGAAAATAAATTATATTAAGAATTTAAGATTATATTCGTGCTTGATTCTGCAATCTGCATTATGCCTAGGCCTATTAGTTAGTGCATTCAGTTAATTGTTCTGTTATTTTGGAAGCGCATTGCATTTTCAATATGGTTAGTAATTTAAAATGTGGATCTAAAATAGCAAGTGTAGGCCTACATCAGGTAAGCGAATTGCAAAGGAATCCGATCCCTTAAGAACAAGTGTTTACGTTTTCCGTCATTTGGATCTGCCTTTAGTTATTTCGATCATTTTTATGTAGGCCTACCGGTTGATATAGGCCTATCTGTTGGCAATCGGTAGGCCTACATGCTGCTCGTGGAAATGGCTTTGTTTGGTGTGAATAATTTCGAATCAACTACAAGCAATACCATTCTGCATTTGAGCACATTTTAGCAATGTTTCTCCACAGAATCAACTCCAGTGTGTGAGACGAATCTCCACACAATCACCGGTAACTCGTTGACGGAAGGCGATCGTATTTGGATGCGATGCAGCGTCAGATTCAGAGGACATTGGACGCCGAGCATGGAATGGAGACAACACGGAGAAGATAAAGATGAAAAGGGTCAGATTGTAGAGGCAGATCAAGTTGCGGAAAATGGAAGTTTCACCGTCACTTCAGCGATTAGAATCGTCTTTAACTCTTCCACCAACAATTCGTTTTTCTCTTGCAAGACCTACTTTGAAACTCAGACGCACAGACGTCGTGCTAATGCTACAAATGCTCCCGACTTCAGCTATCTATGGAAATCACCAGAAATCAAACAGACAGACTACAGATATGTTGCTGTCGACCCCACGCCAATGGCTACCACTTCACTGGAGCCAGGATTCATTTCAAGTGCGAATATGTGTAAGTGCTGCTCACTTCATGTATATTTCCAGTGGCTTAGACCTACAAACTGTCTCAACAACGCGCGCAATCGCAACGCTTTCTTGTAATAATTCTTCATTAGGCACATAAATAAAAGATTCAGACTTGCTATAACTACCCTGTCACGACTCACTAGCATATAAACACAGTGCCGGCGCTAGGGTATCTGAGGCCCCCAAAAAAACTTGAGGCCCCCTAAACCTTAAGCTCTCATCTTAAAATTCTCATAATTTAAGAGCTGATAGACATACTTCAATAAATATCCCCTCTCAATTGTTACAATTTGTGAAATATCCACTCTGTAAGACTACAGGTAGAATTTTAAGCTGTCATAGTGCTCCATTTTTTTCAACGCTGTTATTCGAGGTTTATGACTTCAAAGTGTCGACACCTACTAATTGCTAAACAAATTTGGAATTTGTTCACTGTAGCTGTTGCATTTGAAGCTGTCATCCGAGTAAAAAAATTCATAATTTTAGTGCTCACAGACATGTTTTAAGATTTCAATAAATGTCCCTTCTCCTTTGTTTCATTTTTCGATTTCCACGCTTTAGCCTAATGGTCGTATTTTAAACTGTCTTCTTAACAGAATCGATAATCATGGATAGACAGTGGGTAACACTAAAGTTATTTACAATATTTATGAAATATTTCTAAAATATTGGGAGAATATAAAGAATCCGTCCCCACCACAAATTGTGGGGTCTATGCCTCTGTTCCTCCTAAGTCTCCGCCCTTGGTTGAAGGACAATAAAATTGCTGTAGGCCTATTGGTTTGCGTAATATTATGTAGTATGTTTTGTGTCAATATATAATTTGGAGCGTAGTTTCAGGAATGAACAGTCTTTAAAGGTATAATTACCGCCTAAATCTAGAGGCCCCTTACAAACTTGAGACCATACACGTCCCAATGACATCTGTGGCCCTACACAGGCTTTATCTGGGGGCCTCACCCAGGTTTTATTTTGAGGCCTCACTCTATTAGTGTTTAAAATAAGTTACAGCTAAACGCTGTGTTTGAGAAAGTAGACTTAACTGGTCTGGTTAGTTTAAATGGCTAGCCTCTTCTTACGCTGAAAATCAGTATGATATCTGTAGTAGATCTGCTATGGCAGTGTCATGGTATGTTGAGGCATGTAACAGACCGGACCGGGGCCCCAAGTGAATACGCCAGTGTAAGAAATATACAGCTAAATTTGGAGGCCCTTTTCAAACTTGAGGCCCCCAACCGGGGGCGCGGGGGTGCTAACGCCGGCACTGTATAAACACGAGCCAAAAAGCACGGGGTTTCATAATTATGTGCTAATATTGATAAAATGGGAGGTAGATAGGCTAATTAATGTAGGCTGACTAAGTGATGACAACTTTTAATACGTCAGCGACTAATTTGATTGACAAAACAAGCATTAGGCCATTGCAAAAAAAAATTTTTTGAATGTTCATTGTGCAACCCTGCCATATTGTTACTATTACTTAAACATAATTGCCTGCAAATTTTCAGGTCTGTAGGCCATGTTTTGACCCCCGCCCACTTAAAAAGTAGTTTTGTGTTCAAAATGGACATCGACAACATGGTAGCAAATTGTAATTTTTTTGCTTTACCTTCTAGAGGCTGTACCCATAGTAGCAAGGAGTGAATATATGAAAAAAGAACCACCTCAGGAAGTAGTTCCTCCAATTTCATCCACACCAAACCGCCCATTACTTAGAAAGGATGATAGAGAAGTGCCTGAAGCGTGGCTTATAGGTTGGCTTGTTGGCATCACATATTTGAAAGAAACTTGAGTTCAGTTCACAAAGACTTGCTTGTTGGCATCACATATTTGAAAGAAACTTGAGTTCAGTTCACAAAGACTTGTTTGGTGCAACATCAGGCCCTGACAACACCAATTTCATTAAGAGATTCTATTTGGCCAACAATTAACACAGAAGCTGGTTTTAAAACCCTGGAAATAAAAGACAGGTCTTTGAAACGCACTAGGAAATCCTATACACTCACTGAAGAGAATACTTTCTACTTCAAATAAAATAATAGAACTTGCTACCTCGCGCTGACTATTGGGAATGTGCTGAATTAATGTTGATACTTCTGGGTGAGACACCTGAAAGAGGAATACACTGGTTGAAACCAGGAGCAGCGCATCATGCTCGATGGATGCCATCCATTTTGTATCCTGCAAAGATGTTGGCTTTCAGTGTTCAAGCGGGATATGACAAGGACATGATCAGCCAATTGGAAGCACTATGTAAATTTAATGTGCTATTCTACGTTGAAAACTGGCTCTCTTCATCCATTGGGGGCGATGCAGCGTATAATAATCTCAAGCTATGGCATGACTTGAACAAGTATTGCAAGCATGATCCACAAGTTGCCAATGCAGCCATGAAAACCTTGGAAAGGCACTTCTGGTACTTAACAGAAGAATGTGCTGTATTCTCTCTCTTTTCCAACAGGCTTTCCACTTCAGAAAGACAGCAGATTGCTCGAACACTGCTCCGAATTCCTAAACCAAGACAGTCTGAAAGGGGCCAACCAACGTTTCCTATGCTGAGCCACAGTACAAAGCTATCATCCCTAATTGGACCCAAATCCTGGTTCTTGTTTCACAGCATGGGAATTGGCGCCGACTGGCGAGGAAAACCTGTTAGTGAATTTCATAATGATCCCAATACTAAGAAGCTGATACATATGTGCGGCATGTCAAAGTGGTGAATGATCTGGCGGAACGGGCTGTGAAACTAATCCAAGACTTCTCAACTAGTGTTACCAATGATGAAACACAAAAACAGTTTTTATTGCAAATGGTCGAATATCAACGCAAAGAAATTCCCAACTTTCAAAAAGCGACATTAAAGAAATTAACCTTCTCCTCCACAAAAACCTTAAATTCAGTAAAGTGATTTGACATGATATCATTGTGTAATGTGTATACACTATTACCAAACTTGTTAGTTTCTATATATGTAGCTTGTATTCTTTGTAGAGTAAACTATCTTATGTTTCAAACATTTTGTCATGCAGGAAAACAATGATTTATTAACTAAATCAGTTGCTCGTGTTGGGCGGGGGTCAAAACACCACAAAATGACCTAAAATTTGGTGAACATTCACATTTTACCATTAGAAACAATATAGGAGGGTTGCATCATAGAATTTTTTTTAAAATATTTTCCCCATACATAAATGAAATGGCCTAACAAGCATCAAATGTTTTAAAATATTCTTGCTATTTCGATGTGTTTGCAAAGATCTAACTTTATTTGTCTTATATAATTTTATTATGTGGGCAAGCATCATAATATAATGGTTTTCAAAATCCGAGTTAAACAGAAAATGGTTGTTTACGGGCTTGGAGTTAATAGCACGGCCTCGACAGCTCTACGGGACCGGGAGTGCCTGTATGGTTGCATTGTGTGGGTATGAAATAATAATATTGACGTGTGTCTTAATTGATCATAACTACGGTATCTAATAACGAAACTCGTATTGTTGCTTAAATTGGCTTAAACTACTTTTGTTGGATACTGTACCTACCTGTAGCCTACTCTCAGTGGCGTGAATGTAATTTCATGGGAGATCGAATTATCTGTTCATATTAAGTTTCTGCATTTGACTCTATTCCAGATTTCGTGTTATGGATTGCAGTTGGCACAGTGGCCGCTTTCTCCTGTGCTGCTACAACTATCCTATGTATTCGCATGAAGAGATCGTCATTAGCCTCAGGTAGCAGGTTTACCATGCTCTTTACATTTCAATACGTGCTCTATGTCAGAATTCGTCGTTAGGGAATCACTGCAATAAATAGTGGAAAACTAGTTCTTTTTGATTATTTTTTATAGAAAATATTTCAGAAAAACTTAATAAGTTTTGATTAACCAATTATAGTAGTTAATTAGTTTTTTCACTTGCATCTAATTTAGTAGGCCTGCCATATAATTTTAGTGATTTACTAGGCCCGCTATAATATTATTTCTATTTATTCAGTAACGCTCTGCTTGAGGTGGCAGAAGTGTTAGAGAGACTGCCGCCCCTATCATCCAAGTCTCTGATTCGATCGCTTTATTACTTTTACAGGTTGTCAGTGAACCTCCGGAAATTGCAGCTGCACTGAAATAGTTCCAATTGTCTAAATTATTGTGTTGGCATTATATTCCTTTTGTCATCCAGCATGAATGATTTTAAAATAATGCTTGGCTAATGATTCTAACGCCGAGACTAACGGTTCTCACTTTCTTGAATTTCTCGTAGTACGGCAATGCATTTCCTCCCTCTGTCATCTCTGATGACTTTCCTGCACTCACTCTATTAGTGCCGTCCAACTCAATTCCCTTTAGGCGCCTTCTAAATCACAAGACTTCTCCGATTCTTATAAAAAGAACAGCGCGATAAATTATTAGGCTACATTCAACAAAGTGTTCATCGTTTACACTGGTGCATTAGCAGTTGTTGTGAATTCAGTGCAATTTAGTTAAAGTATTTGACCGAGGTAGATGTAGGCCTATTTTCATGCTTCAGTAATAATTGTGTTTGATCTAGATCTCGCTGGGAGTTGTTCCCCGCAGGAATGAGAATTCTCCAGAAAAATTTATGAGTGCTGTACACATGTATACACGTATAATTCCCCCCCAAATAAAAAGTATATAATGCAACATTCCCCACAAAAAATTGAGCAGTTCTTTACAACATGAACTTTCCCCGTTAGTAGAATAGTTTGACTGCGAAGAATCGAAGTAGGCCTACTAAAAATAAGGTCATCCGCGTGTTTGGTAGGTAAGCACATGTTTCTGTGAGGAAAATAGATGAAAGACTAAAAAGGTTGTCAGAAAATTTCTGGCTGAGCGGTTTCCGTTCGCCCAAAAGCATTCATTTACCCCCTCTCCTTCAGACCTAAATTCCCCAAAGCAGAGGGGATAGATAAAACACTGCTTTAACGCTGATCTAAATGGCTTCTCTCCAGTATTATCTTTCAAATTTCAGACTGTCAAATTTCAAAATATTTTGTTCCTTCAACACTTGGTAAAACAACATCGATCATTTTTACGTAGGCCTACTGGGTACATTGTATTTTATTGTCGGACATTGTCCTGCATAATGTTTTGTACTCTATCTATAATCTTATGTAACGCCTCTCGCAGTGCACACTGATCAGAGGCGCTAAACACATGGCTACCAAATTTTGGCAGTTTGGTAATTCTTGCTTTGGTTTGTGTACCATTTGTAACAATTTATGAATCATAATAGGCCTAATTGAATCTTGCTCAGCAATTGCTCAGAACAGTCTTGAAAAAGAGAGATAATCTGATTCAAGGGAAACAAAGTAGGCTATAAGCCGCTATAGCCTATAGGCCTAAGTTTACACTCGTCAGCATTTATTGTCGGCCTAATCCAACACCAGCACAACTGAGTTGTTGAACTTGATAAATAAAGAAATTATTGTAATTAGCCTACAAGTATAGGCTATTTATTAAAATATTGAAACACTCTTTCATCAGCACTAAAGTATTAGAGTAATTTTGTCAAGATGGCATCATAATTTTAACTTAGCTATAACCATTACAATGTGGAAACTTAAAACAGAATTGTTATAAAAATGTGTAAGCAAAGACATATTATTAAGTCCTAGACCACTCTTTTCCGAAAGTCCTCCTCTGAAATAGTAAAATAATTTTTTAAGATGGCAGCTGCAAAAATTTCTTTTGTCCAGGGACGCATACCCCTCCCAAAACCCCTCCCCGTCTCTGCGCTACGTGCTTCGGACGCTTGTTTGTCTCCCCCGCAGAAACCTTCATTCCTTAGTTAGGGGACTAGATTAGGCTACATATTGCCGGGAGGGAAGGCCGGTCCAGGAAAGGGGGAAGAATATGGATTGAGCCCGGTTGCTTAGGGGGGATAGAAGTCCCTGCTCGGCGCAGGTACTCGGGCGCAGCTCCGTGAAGTGATCTGAAGACAAGTAGGCAGAGCTTGAGTTCGATGCAAAATGGAACAGGCAGGCAGTGGAGGATGACATGGAGGAGCGGTGTGACATGGTCGTGCTTTCTCATATTGCAAACCAGCCGCGCCAATAACTCCCATGACCCTGAGGTGACCTGCTGATATTGTACAGCAGGCTGGCGCCGCCACTGGTCATAATATCGACCACACTGCCTCATTCCTATATTGCACCCCCATCCTCAAATCACTTCACTGGTTGAAAATCCCAGAGCGAATCCACTTCAAAGTTCTCTCCTTAACCTACAACTCCTTGCAATGCTCTCAGCCAAGTTATCTTCGCGAACTCTTCACCATCCAACCTACCCGTTCTACCCGATCATCCGCCTGCCTTACACTTTCTCGACCGCCGGTCACAAGTCATCTCAAGTTCTCCAACCGAGCCATATCCATCTCAGCACCACGCCTTTGGAATGAACTGCCTCCTGAATTCCGATCCTTTTCAGTCCATCCGCCATCATTACTAATCACACACCATCACCTTCCTCAGGCTCCTCTATCCATCACACCTCGGGCTTTTCATTCAAAACTCAAGACACTCCTTTTCACGAACTCTTACCCTGTCTCATCTGATCCTCCACCTTCCAATTCCCGGCCCAAACGACACCCGCCTTAATAGCTGTTCCGCCCCTCTGATCCTATGGAATTTCGACCCTGGCCACCACGGACTACTCTCACGGACAACCCTTCTAACTCAACGCATTTGATCCTGATCTTATGGTAACTCGACCCGGACCACCACGGACTACTCTCACGGACAACCCTTCTAACTCAACGCAGCGCTCGTGAATAAGCTGGTGCCCCGCGCTTGGCTTTCGAGTGGCGCTTTAGAAATTTCGAGTTTACGATTACGATTACGATTGCATGTAGTATTATAGGAGTGATACGAGTAAGCATTCTGTGCATAATAAACCCGCGTTCGAATGCAGAACGTTTAACACTGCCCTCCCACTATACTGCTTTATCCTGCACCTAATTACGGTGACAGAATTAGTGTTTATTATTTCTATTCAACAGATCCCGTTACAACTCCTCCTGCCAAGGAGGAGGATAGACCAATTTCGACAGTTGGTCAAACTGCTGTAGGCATATCCAGATCGTCAATCTTCTATGAGATGATTGACGACGAAACAACCATGACAGCGCAAATTGCTCAAGACACAACTGCTTTGAACGTACTTCAACCAGAGTCTAGAATGTCTTGCATCGGTGATTCTTTGTCTTCATGCACCATCCATCGAACTTCAGCCATTGACGGAAGATATGCTGACATCTGTAGGCATACTAACCAACCAATTCATGCAGCTCTTACTCTGCCAATTCCAGACTCAGAATCCCCGACTCAGGGAAGGAATTTTTCGTCAGACCAAGGCGGTGACACAAATCAAAGCAATTCCCAAAGCGAAGATGTTTCTTATATCAAAGTAGCTGCTCAGTTGAGAGGAACTGTCACGTACGAATCACTGAATTCAACCGTCTTCTGCGCGTGATCCAAATTTTGACAAACCTGACGATTCGGCCTAAATTATCTCCACGTTCTGTTGGGGGAATAAAGATCTTTTATGAGGCTTACAACTTTTATAGATTTTGAGGCACATCCAGTAGCTTATCATGGATGAATATGCAAATCTAGAACACCATCGCTTAACGCTAATAGCTAGTTATACAGTTTCTATAGTTTTTGGACCATTGTCTATTAGAATAGAAGTTGAGTAAAGAATTTGTGAAACTTTATTTATTGGTAATCGTGTTCAGATCAGGTAAGAGAACTTATTTGAGTGATGCACTGTGCTTCATTTTGGATGCAAAGATAAAGGACAAGCTGTCGTCAAACTATAAATTATAACTTTATAATAATTATTCTAGTTACAATAGGAACCTTTTTCCACCTCTAGCAAAAACCACCAATAACTTGCGACCTAGACCGCATCCTTTTGTTCTACCAGTTGAAGATGTTAGAAACTTTATTTCGAGGTTTCTATTTGACACCCATTAATAACATTGTTATCTTCACATTATTTCGTTGTTTGCTTTTAAAGTGCTTTGACATGTAACTGGGTGCGGTGTGTCACCCTGATTTGTCTCATTAAACGAAAATCAATAAATCAATAGACTTCTGATGACATTATGAGAAGTAGGCTAACGCTCATCTTCCAATCTGTGCCTACGTGAATTTAAAGCTAGGTCTTTGACTAGAAACACCACTATGGATGTTACTGTACGTGAGGCAAGTTGACATTCTATTCCAGGCGTTCTAAACACAAATACTTACAATGTTATATCAAATCAAATCAAATTTAGTGATCCCAACATCAAAGTACAAGAAATTATGATCACATAGTATAATAAAGTAACATACATATACATGGCTTACATAGTGATGCAATGAGAAAATTTGCAAGGAAATTAAATTATGTGAGCCAGCAGGTTTATCAAGAAAATAGCAATCACAGCAAAGGATTGGGAGCAACAGACCCAGCAAAGGGACAGATCCCGCTAAGAGGGGGCCTATTTAGCAAGGTAGCATTGAAAAAATTAAAGATGACAGGCTTTCAGAACAATAGACCTGGGGATCACAAACTTAAGTGACAACAATAACTGTTATAGAAAACACAAATGTAAAATAACAAACTTAACTAACTTAACTAACAATTATAATACATGCTCAAATGTTTGTGTTCTTAAAGTACGCTTAAAGCATGAGAAACCAGTAGAGGTACGGATGTTTAGAGGTAGGCTATTCCATAGTAGTAGGCCCTGAAACTTAATAGATAGTTGACGGATGTTAGTTCTTGTGAAGATTAATTTATAGCCAGGTTTATTTCTTGTGCCAGCATTGAATTGGGTAGGTGGAAAATAAGATAGGAAAGCAGATGGTAGGAGTTTGTTGTGATATTTGTACATAAATTCACACGTTTGAATGAAGTTGATCTGTGTGATGGTCAATAGTTCAAGTGTTAAGAATAATGGTTGAGTATGAGAGTTAATGGGAGATTTAGTTATGATTCGTATGGCCCTTTTGTGCAATTTGCAGTTTTCTTATGTGAGTGGCATAAGTGGAAGTCCAGATGATGTTACAATAAGCAAGATAGGTATAAACAAGAGTATAGTATAAGTTGGTCAGAATGTGAGAAGGTAGTAAGTAAGAAATTCGAGTAATGATACCAATACTTTTAGTGATTTTCTTATTGACTTCTTCAATATGTGTGTTCCATTTTAGGTGTTGGTCCATATGCACGCCTAGAAATTTAGATGTGGTAACTTGAGGAATAGTTATGCCATCAATGACTATATCTTTTGTATGTGGGGTATTTGCTTTTTATTAGATCTAAATAATATGAAATTGGTCTTGGGGAGATTGAGTGACAGCTTATTAGCTTTGAACCAGGTACTTGTGGCCTTTAATTCTTCATTAGCTAACTCAAATAATTGATCATAAGAGGCATGTGATAGAAAGACATTTGTGTCATCAGCAAACAGAATATAATGTAGAAGAGAAGAAGAGTTGGGTAGGTCATTTATGTATATTATGAACACAAGGGGGCCAAGAATGGAGCCCTGGGGAACTCCATATCGAATGGGCAAGAAGTCAGATAATGAATTGTTACATAAAACTTGTTGCTGGCGAGATGTTAAGTAACTTCAGAACCAATTCAGAGCAGTACCCCTGATTCCGTAATGATCAAGTTTGGCCAATAGTATCCTGTGGTCAACCGTATCAAAGGCGTTAGCTAGGTCTAGAAAGATGTCTAATGAGTATTGGTTACTATCAAAGGCCGCTGAAATTTTGTCTTGGCTATCAAGTAGGCACATAGAAGTTGAGTGATCCGGTTGGAACCCATGTTGTAGAGGGTACAACGCACAACTTTCTGACTTAAAACTTAGACATCTTTGGCCTAGCATGTGCTTCCATGTGCAATTTATTATGGTCATTTTGCATTTTTACTTTTCCTGTAAGTTTATAATTTTTGACTTCGTGACAAGACAGGTTATGTCAAAATCACTTGGCTAAATGACAAAAATCGTGTATTGGACCCTCTAAGTAGTAAGTATAGACCTACTGCAAAGAAACAGACAAATAAATAGGCCCATGCCTATCCGTGCAAGGCTGCGCAGGCCTACCCTAAAACGGACGAGTGCGGAACTGCATTTCGTGATAAAATTTAAACACTTTGCCTCTACAAATATGCGCACGCAGCAAGGTCGTAACCAGGATTTGATTGGGGAGGGGTTTCTCGACCTTGAGCAAGCCGACAAGCAACCGAATCAACGAATTAAGGGTTTTGAAGCTGGCTTAATCTATTGTAAATTGTCACATAGAAATAAGAGCTTCAGAATGAGAAATCCCTTTATTCCTTACATCATGATTGTGTAAGTAAATGATTTATTTAATTAAAGCATTATTTCATTACGGGGGCTGTTTAAATACCAAAAACACCCCTCCCCTCATAGCTACGGCCTTGGCACGCAGAATACTAAGAAATAATTATACTAAGAAAAAGAACTAGGCAAAATCAGAGGTATCGAACCTTTCATGCGACTAAACCGAGTCAGCGGCTTCACCACGAGCGCTGTGCAGAAAGGTGTAGGTAAAAGAAATGTAACGTGGTCGACCAATTCAGTGGAATAGCCTACCATTAAAGAGAGTGTAGTATAGCCTATATTATTTGTAAATATGCCCCGCGCTTGGCTTTTGAGAGGCGCGTTTATTAATTTCGGAGATTACGATTACGATTACGATTTAGGCTTACTTAAATTTACCCCTCGCCAATACGCAGGATGGATCATCGGCATAAAAATTGAAAATTCACGAACATTAATGCAAATTTACATTAAAATATAAAGATGTCATTCATTTGTTTACTGTCGTGAGCACCAAATTATTTCAATTTGAAGACCAAAATCTGTACGATGTCAGCCACAAAGAGTCGTCTATTCGAATCATCCAGAACAATGTAATGTGGATAGTGTTACCCATGTTTTTCTTTGGAGAGAATTTCTCTCTTCAGTTCGAAATTCGACTCCAATAGCAAAACTCGATGGTTCAACTGATCAGAGATCATCACAAATCCATTTCCATCGTTGCAGAAATAGACTGGTTCATTCATCTCTGTCCGATGGTTGAGCCAGGTTTTCCACCGTTTGACTTCTTAAGTTTTCGATCCGCAGTAACCGTACACACTCTAATCACACCATCAGCTGAAAAGCCATGCCCGACCACAAACTCACCATTGGGCAGCTGTTTAGCATGCCATGGATGATAAAAATACCTGCAACTGTTAGGCGTGTTTCACGGATTAAGGCTTTCGGATCAGAATAGACTTCGGTGCATATGCATGTACAACATGTAGCCTAATTATATCACTGAGTTCTTCTGTGTTAATAGTCCTGCTACTACTGCTGAACTCTATGGCAGTCATCCTATTCCCTAAGCCGACAAATCTGTAACGCTTTCATTTTCAGTATTGGCATTACTGCGTTATTTTTAAAGCTTGGACTACAGTGTACGAAGGCGTGTCTGTTCGTTTCAACACGGGATTATAAGATTAGTATTCAAACGAGAATTAACTCCGCCACTTGTTGTTCTCTGCCAGTGCCAGTCCCAAGCCTGGATAAAGGAGGAGGGCGACATTTAGTCTAGTCATCTCTGATATGGTTCAACATGTAACAAGGAAGAGAAAATATGAAAATCTCTAACAAAGTGACTGATCGCAGCTGCTGTTGACCATAATATATCGTGATGGCGGTAGAAATTTAGGCCTATTGTCAGAACAAATTTTGATAAACTTTGTGTCAGCCCAAGCATTAAAATTGTCGAAAATGCCAACTGCGTTTATCACGCTATAATAATTGACCCTCGATTTCTGGATGTAAATGGCCCTTCAGTCAAGCAAAACACCCAAGTATCACTTTATATAGCCCATGATTTGCTAGTAAAACATTTAGATCCGCTTCCACTATAGGTTTATTTTAAAAATGTAACAAAACTGCCATAAGCCTATAATAGATCCGTAAATTCTAATACTTGAGTTTGGCTTGAAAGCCTGATCAATTGATTAAGGTTCCTCATAAAATGGTTCGTTGATGATCACAATTTGCGAATTATCTGAGATTGTTCAAACGCTTCTGACACAAATTGGTGGTATTCATTTTGAACTGAAATAGCCAAAATAGTCTTTGAAATTAAGGTCTTTGATTAGGCCTACATGAATATTTTGAAACTCTTTAGCGCATAGGCCTACTCAGTTTCTCACATAGGCCTATAACTAATGAAAGAATCAAACAATCACAACTTTAGTTATAAAAGATATTTGCATTCAACAAAAAGTATTGTAAATCAGAACAATAATTATTGCAGAACATGAAAGAATTAAAAAGGCCAGAAATCAATTAGTGACGGTATTTGAACCTCGGTATCAAAGCAGGACAGCCCTGATGCGAGATAATGTCAGTCTGTCGAATCCAATCTTAGCCTAATCTAATCTAACCCTTGTCTTATTGACCTACTCTTTTTTAATGTTTTCATTTCTCAAAATCATTATAATTAGCATACTTGTAGTTCACAAAGTTACAAAGCATAAATATGCACAATTAATATTTGGCTGCACACATTGTTTTTAAATAGTTCAACGGACAAGAATACTTATACAAAATAAATGTCAATAAAAAGCAAGACATACGACTATTTAGCATAATTTAGTTATCATGTAATTGGTTATGCAACAGTAACTGTTGCCTTAGACCTGTTTTTGAACTAATGCGGGGTAGCACGTTATTTTGAGTTCATAAGCTTAGCTTATTCTAAATGATATTGATTAGAATTTGACAATTCTCAATACATCATTAATGTAGAGGTTCTATAGACTGACACAAAGTCAAATATTGCGTAAAGCAAAATATTAGTTGGGCATAAGTAAAACTCTTGCGGGCTTTGCGTAAACATAGACAAACATTAAGGCATTAGGAAAGCAAGTTTGATGAAAAAAACTACGTCTATGGTTGAGCGATGTAGCACTACAGCTTAAAACTACAATATTAGGCCTACTTTTAATTACAACACAGCTGGATGAATTATGCAATATGCATGCAAGTAGCCTAAGTAATTAGGCCTACAGACGGCCTTTCTTACGCTATATGCAAGCGCACGATGGGACATCGTAATTGAATTTAAGCCTAATATATTAGGCTACACAGGAGTAATGTATAGTAGGCCTAATGATAATTATTATGCATAAGCTTAATGCAATAAAGTAATAAAGCAGCAACCGTCATGAACAGGCGCCCATTCCTTGTGTAAGACTAGGAAGTAGCCAGCAGACTGTTAATAGTGCGCCGTCCGTCAGGTTGATGTTGTTAAGTGGGAATGGATGGTTCTTGTGTCAACAAAAGGTAGGCAATTGGTGCAGCAAAGGGGTTTAACAGTCGACCTTAAGACTCCTGTCATGATATTCCTAGCGACAGATGGTGAATTATGCAATCTGTACAGTGTACAGTCCAATGCTATGGACCTAGAAGAAGCACTTTGCTAGGATACGTAAAACATGGCGACGGCCATTGCAAGTCCTGACCATTGAAGATGTTGGAATCGAACCAAAACGCGTCGTTCCATTCGGCTGACTCGGCAGGCATCGCAGAATCGGACATGGCCGCAGCACGTCCTCGATTGAGTGTGGTGATTGATGTAGGCTTGTCTATATTGTCCAATTCTGAATGTCTAGCGAGGAGCGAGGATCATATCAAAATCGCGACGGCTTGTTGTTTCCAGAAACATGGCGGCGGCCACGCGGAAATGATTGTTGGTAATAGAGATCGTCCATGAACGCGTTATTCCTCGCGACTGATTCAGAAGATGAACCTTTTTAAGTTGGCCTACGAAACGCATCCTCGTAAATATCTATCTAAGATATGCATCACTTACAGTAAGACAGCACATTGGAATTCAATCGTTGTGGCAGTCCTGGCCCTGCAGTGTCTATTCATTTATGTAGGCCTACTCCAACATTTCCCACAGATTAATAAGATTGGCTTCAGGTTGGCGATTTCCTTTCAGTCAGAATTATTTCGTCCTTTTTCTTCATTCGCAGTTATATACAATTATACATGTATATGCTCTCACGTAGGCCTAAGCTTTCTTTCAGATCCTTCGAGAGTGTATGAAAGCTTACATTACAGATTTCTTACGCTGGCTTAGGTCAATTAAATTAGCGAGAGACCTAAGTCATGCTGGGTGAAAAACAAGAAACTCTGCATCAGTTCTTGCCCGCATTGATGTTGATTGTGGTTTGTACGCTTGACATATCAAAGACCAAAACTCTTCCATCATTCCATGGTTTCCTATTGCTGATCCATTTGTAGTCACTAACAAACAGTTGTTTATTTCGTTCGTCCAAACAAATTCGATTAGGATATCGGTCACGTGGTGGCGTAAAAAATGCTCCAAGGAATTTCAGGTGTGGACTTAATAGCACCACTCTGCTGTTATACATGTCAACTACCAATATATGTTCGGTAGAGAAGGCTGTCATATGGGTGGGAACATTCAAGGGATTGTTACTTTGTTCTATCTTCCCCCCAAATTGATCTTGAATGTCGCCATTTTTGTCGATTGCGCACACCCCCTGTCGTGAATCACCGAAATTGCCATAAGAAGTTATATATTTATCTTTGCCTCGCTTAAGTGTGACCCATGGATTACCGACGATATCTATTGGCAGTCCTATAACGCGAATCAACTCTCCATCATATGAATATTCCCATATTATGAGGTCGGAAAGGGATGTGACGATAACGTTAGATTCACTTGTAACCGACAGACGACATACTATGCAGTCTGTTGTCCATTTCTTTTGAACATTACCCTTTGCGTCGATCCTAACGATGTCTGCACGTTGCTCTTCGTTTCTCTTTGTATCGACAATATACAGACAGTTATGTTCAGAACTGGATTGCATGTCCCATGGAATTTCCAATTGGTGACCCGTCAACAGAAATTCTCTTATCGACTTCAGTTTCTGCAGATCTCCAAATACTTCAATTTTAGGCCAATTGTGGCTTAAAACAAAAAGCTCCTCGCCTAGAATTGTCAACCCGAAAACCGCTTTCTTTTCGTGTTTCGCTGCTTTGGGTATTAATGTTCTAGTTAATTCTGGCTCATCTACAACTAAATAGGAAATGAAGGTTAAACACATATAAAACATATATCTTTGAAGGTGTTCTACACGAACCACTGATTAGACGTCTATTCTGAGTTATATCAATGGGATTTATTATTTTTTGCCGTTGGCGAAGAAAAATTTAATTTGTAAGCAGGTGGAAGTCTTGCAGGTGCGATGTGAATTTTAAGCGGAGCTTGAGCATAAAGGCAGAACGTCGGTTTTTGACAAATGGTAAGCTAATCAGTTACGGAGTAGCTGATCGAATGGCATAAACACGCAAGTAGGCTATCAATTGCTAAACTAAGTGTTTCACATCGTATGAAAAAGAGAGGAGGATCTGGACTGGTGGTATCAATTGAAACTGTCAATTGGATGCCTATGACACGGCAAATTTCATCTACCTCAGTGTCTCGAAAGCAGATGTACGGTACAGCCTGAAAACCCAGAGTATTTTCATGCTATGTACGGAAGAATATGCGCTAAATTTGTCATGTGAACCAAAAAGAATCGCCCTAAATGCGAAGATTTTACTTGTATCGGCAAACCTGTAGGACCTACGATCTTCTAGGCCTAACCGATATCCGACTTGGCAGCTATTCTGCCTCCTCTTTTTATCTAGACACTCTGGCAACGAGCGTGTTTCTTCCTCTTTGGACACATTTCTTACTCAGCGCAACAATCTTGATAGGCGAATATTAAAGTAAAACAGTCGAAAGAATTACAAGATTAGAAGAATTCAATGAGAAACGATTACTTGTATCTATTTTCTCAGGAGGCTGCATCAACGGATCTTGTTCCTGTCGTATTCCATAATCCAGCGTCGTCAATTTCAAATCGTTGTCATTTCGAGACGACGTCGAATCTATAGCAATAACAGTGACACTATTTCAAATTCAATGAACAGCTTATTCCGTAAATTGTGGAAATGTCTCTCCGCAGTCTATCGAGCTGATCGATCGAGTCGATCTATCTCGGCCAAGTCGAGTCGATCGAAAAATCGTCGACTCGATCGACTTGCAATTCGAGTCGATTGTGAGTCTGGCCAAGTCGAGTCGATCGTTGTTTCCTCGACTCGACTTAGAAATATTTTTACTTAAGATTTTTTTAGGTACGTCGCAAATGACCAACATGATTATTTAATAATGAACACATTGGCCGACTGTGCTTTCGCATTATGCTAGTGAAACTGTGGAAATGTGGAGATACATTTCTCGCAATTTTATGGTGACAGTGGGGCGATTAATAATGCCCCAGTTTCAGAAGACGTCAGCTCTTTAGTTAGTAGGCCTACCTACCTGCATTAATTCATTGGAGATTTGTGCTAATGCCTCTTCAATTTCTTTCCTCATTTTATGCAAAGGTGTAGAATATAGTCCATCTATTCTTGTTAGTCTTTATCGGTTATTCCTCCCCATTTTTCTTAGTAAGCAATACCTGTGTACGGCGCCGTAATAACAAAAATGCGCAGGACAAAAGTGCGGACATATGTGCCCAGACAATGGCGCGCATAGCGCGCAACAGAGACCACCCACGACACAATGGTGCAGGCAAAAGGTCGTCGTCGTCGTCGTGACCATCCTCATTGCTGCGGATCGGGGATCAGAGTCGACGACGCCATCTTCCTCCATTGCTCCCTGTTCCTCGCGGTCCTCACACAGTCCGACATCACCATCCCCGTCCATTCCTCTACGTCGTCCATCCATCTTCTCCTCGGCCTTCCCTGGGCCCTTTTTCCGTCCAGATAGCCCTGACATATGAATGCCGGCAGCTTGTCTGCTCTGATCATGTGTCCGAAATAGTTCAGCTTTCTTCCTTTCACCACCTCCAACAGGCGCCGCTCCGGCTGCAGCTCTTCCAGTATACATTCGTTTGTTCTGAACTCCTTCCAGCTGACTCTCAGCATCTTTCTATATGTTGTCATCTCAAACGCTGATATTCTTCTTTTGTCTTCCTTCCTTAGCGTCCAAGTTTCACAGCCGTACAGTGCCACCGGCCACACCAATGACCCCATAAGCTTTAGCTTCAACCCCGTTCCAATGGTTCTGTCCTTCCACAGCGTAGTCAAAGACCCCATGGCTGTTCGCGCCATCCCCAGTCTGGCTCTTATCTCCCTGCCTCCATCTCCACTCTCCTCTACTATGACGCCTAGGTAACGGAACGACTCCACTTGCTCCAAGATTCCCCCATTACATGTGATCACTATCCTCTCTCGATTTCTGCTCACAACCATCACTTTTGTCTTCTTACTATTTATTTCCAGCCCATATTTCTTAGATGTTTCATTTACTCTGTCCATTAGTTGTTGGAGCGCTTCTTTTGATGTAGCAACAAGTACGATATCATCCGCGTATCGCAAGTTGTTTATTGTCCTTCCGCTTACCGTTACTCCGATCCAGCTAAGTATATCCGCAGACTCTCTCATCACCTTCTCTGAGTACACGTTAAATGACAGTGGTGATATCAGGCAGCCCTGCCTTACCCCCTTTCCAATCCTGAACCATTCCGTGATTTCCTTGTCTATGCGGACCGCTGCCTGCTGGTTGTCGTACAGGCTTTTAAACACCTTCACTACTTGGCTGTCCACTCCCATTTCTTTTAGCACTGTCCATAGTTTCCTATGCTTCACTGAGTCAAAAGCTTTCTTATAATCTATATGAAGGCTATATACAGAGGCATTTGATGTTCTCTTGCTTTCTCAATGATGATTCGTAAGTTGAAAATCTGGTCTCTTGTGCCCACTACCTTCCTGAATCCCATCTGTACGTCCGATTGCTCCTCCTCCGCCACCTTCTGCATCCTGCCAAGCAGAACTCTGAGCATTATCTTGCTCGCATGGCTGATCAGGGCAATAGTTCTATGCTCCTCACATTTCGTTGTTCCCTTGACTTTCGGAATCGCAACGAAGATTGACTTGATCCAGTCCGCAGGCCATTCCTCCGTTTCCAGTATCTTGTTGCATAGCTTGTAGAAGACCGCTTCAATCTCCTCGCTATCCACTTTCCATAATTCCGCCGGCAGTTCGTCGATTCCAGTTGCCTTCCCCTTTGGCAGCCTCCTGATTGCATCTCTGACTTCATCCACCAGTATCGGCGCTGTCCTGTCTCCGTTCCCAGCTTCACCCCCGGTGTGTTCCCTCTCTTCTCCGTCCTCCTCGCTGTCCCTGTATAGCTCTTCTGTATACTGTCTCCATCTCGTTTTTATGCTCTCCATGTCCGACAGTAGCCTTCCTTCTTCATCTGCGATGTTCCTTTGTTTAGGTATCACGTTTTGCCGGAGTTTCTTTATCACATCGAAAGCGATTTTTGTGTTTCCTCTTTTCATTCCATCTTCAATGTCCTCGCATTGCTTCTTCAACCATTCTTTTCTATCCACCCTGATATTTCTTTGTACTTCACTCTTTGCTTCTGCATACGCTCTCCTGCCTTCTTCATTTCTATCCTTCCCCGGTTTCAGATTTCTTCTTGTCTCTATCAACTTCAAGGTTTCCATTGTCATCCATGGCTTATTCTTTCTTTTCTTTCTCTTCCCCAGCCATCTCTCTGCCGTGTTTTTCGTTTCTTCTTTGATGTCCTCCCACAGTTCATTTGGATTTTTCTCTTCTTCGCAGCCCAGGAGAGTCTCAAATCAGTTGTTCACCTCCACTGTGTAGCCTTCCTTAACGTCGCTGTCCTGCAGTTTGTCCAAATCATATACAATTCTGTGCTCTGTTCTCCCATGTTTCCTAAATCTCAGTTTTAGCTCCGCTCCCACCAGGCTGTGGTCCGATCCACAGTCCGCCCCAGGGTAAGCTCTTGAATTCAGTACGCATTTCCGAAATCTTTTTGAGAGCATAATGTAATCAATTTGGTTTCTTGTGTGCCCATCCGGCGAGTTCCACGTGTACATCCTTCTCTCGTGGTGTTTAAACATGGTGTTTGCAATGACCAGATTATTTTCCAGGCAGAAGTTAACCACTCTCTCTCCGTTCTCATTCATATCTCCCAATCCGAAACGTCCTCCCACCTCTCCCTCCAGATTTCCTCCAACTTTGGCATTGTAGTCACCCATTACCACTAAAATATCCTTCTTTTGCGCCCTTTCGATTTCCTGTTCCAGTTGTAGATAGAATCCATCCTTTGTTTCTTCCGCCGCCATAGCCGTCGGTGCATAGATCTGGTACAAGGAGATGTTGACGGGCGCTGCTCTCATCCTGACATACATGTAGATGGTCCTGTCTGATATTGCACGATATTCCATCAGGCTGTTTTTGACCTTCTTAGAAAGTATGATGGCCACCCCTCTCTCATGGCTGTCGGCACCAGAGTATATCACCAGCTCCTCCGTTTCACTGGTGAAACATCCGCTTCCCGTCCATCTGGCCTCTGCAGCACCCATTATCTCAATTCTTCCTCTACTCATTTCTCTAATGACATTTGCCAATTTCCCGGCTTGGTACAGTGTCTGCACGTTCCATGTCGCCACTCTAACGTTGTTGCGCAGGTTCACTCGGCTCCGTAGATTATTTAAAGGCAAAAGGGCGCAGACCAAAACGTGCAACTACCCGGACAAGTATCTAACGCGACTAATAATGATTAATAACGTACCGCCTAAGGCTTATTGGGTATTTTAATACGATATAGAACAGGACCATGCAAATTAAACGCAAATATTGTCCAATTAACGTCCAATTACAGAGCTTCCGACGTCTTCAGGCGTTGGTTCCAACATAATATTTATTATAGAACCGGAACGGTTTTTGGATGAGTTCTTGAGCTCACAACGTTAGCATATAAACTGGCCTTAACTTCACTCGGTTAGTTTATCAACTTTACGAAATTGAAGGACAATTTCTAGCCTACTTTAATTCTTTAATCATAATATTATTCTAGTTTATTTCTATAATCTAGTAGGCCTATGTGATTTGTGTTCCTATGCCTGCCTACAGTTTGGCTAATAGTACTAATAAACTTTTGGAACATTCACGACAATTTCTAATTTAAATAAAGTTCTATAATTCTTATGTTTTGTTGCGCCTAAAT
Source organism: Lumbricus terrestris (assembly GCA_949752735.1). NCBI lineage: Eukaryota > Metazoa > Annelida > Clitellata > Crassiclitellata > Lumbricidae > Lumbricus > Lumbricus terrestris. The sequence goes on from OX457037.1 coordinate 74,225,537, forward strand.
TTGTACAAATCTAGTTAATTTTGAGTTAAATTAAATGCTCCTTATAATAATAATATTTTACCTATTTTTTCCAATGTCTGCACGCATTTGTCTGCGCGCTTTTGTCCTGCGCGCTTTCGCCGGGTTTCCCCTGTGTACATAGACCTACTCTTTCAGCCAGCTACCGTAACTCTTTTTGCAAACTACTCAGGACTTCACAATGATAATTATTGTCTGGGTCGGAAGCGCTTTCAATAATAATTTTATTATTATTAGGCCTATTATCTGATGGGACGTTAAATAAATTCAAAATAAAGACCTAGAACATCATTATGATTCAGTATTTCGCAAAATGTAACGCATAGGCCCAAATAAGAGTCTCGAGGTAAATTTGTCTTTCTTTCATCATGTGTTAAAAAAATATTTTTTCCATTTTTACACCACTTAATTTGAGGTTGCTCAAACACCCAAAACACATGGGTCTGTCTTAATGTATATAGGCAGGATAACAGTCAAGAACTCACTTAGCAATTGTTGATGCCTATCATTTCTTTTGCTGAGCGCAAAATATATCGCCGTTGAGATGGCTATGAGGAGAAGCAAAAACAATGCACAAATCCCCAAGACAAATCCGGTGGAACTGGACGTCCAATATATCAAATCTGTAACAAAGAAACATACTAGAGTTTAAACTATCCCATTATCTGAACTTTAATAAGCATTGTGAGATGCCCCAACATAAATAAACTAGTTTATGACTCCTAAATTGCTTCGTCTACCCAGTTATTTAAATTAGTTATTTCAATTCAATATCAATAGCCAAGAATTACGGATATTTGCATTCTAAGACAACACCTGACCATGTTAACCACACGCGTTGGTTGTTGGTTTGTCTTGTCCTTCATTTCGTCGGCGGAATCTTCTACTATAAATCTAAGTTGTTATTGTTCTGTGTGTGTATGGATGTCCGTCCCAAGAAAGGCTCTGAAACCGTATGCATTCGAATGACGACACTTTTTTACAAACTCTTACGCGAATTTGTAGGTCAGCGTGACTATTTTTAGCTCTCAATTCACTTTAAAACCCGAGATATGAGCGTTTTAAATCGACGCGTAGTTGGCGCCTATACAGATTTGATCAGTGGTGTTGCCGTTGCACATAAACTATGGCGTCGCAATTAATTAGCAGACGATAGTTCGCATGACGTCATGTCTTGACGCAATTCTCGCCTCTCGCATTTGTATAGTATAGATAATTTTCATTTAATCAACAATCTGGTTGACAAACCGCTACCGGTTACAGTGTACAATTATTATGCAGTTGAAACAATAATATTCACAAGAACGCAGATCACAGAAATCTTAACTATAATCTTAACTAAGAGAACAGACAGCCTGCAATAATTGTATTAACCAAGTTGTTAATGGGCACTCTCATGCAGTGCATAAACCACAGAGAAAGGAGAATATGGATGTTTGTGTTTGTCCAGAATTATACGCCTACAGTTTCGCAGCTATTGACCACCAGAACAACCCAGTTGAGGAGTTGGTGAATCTCTCTCACCACGGTGCCTGCGAGTGGACGAAAAGCCGAAATTTCACTATTTTCATATATTCGCGCAGTTTTGCAGCTTCACACATCAAACCTCGCAGCTAGAGACAGAGAGCGATCGGGGTCGCCACCCACAGTCAGCACACACATCCGCCTCCATGTTTGGCGGTTTGGGGGAGCGGGGTGGGGTGGAGGGTTGGCGAAAACCTGAAATAACGCCGGGTACCCCAGAGGAGTAGCCTAGGGTGAGTGGGGGCAAGTTGACGGCCGGGGCAAGATGATTGTTGCGCTATAAAATTATAATGCGTGGCAGGAAACGAGTCTAACAGGATATGTAGTAAAGAAGAAAACAAGCTCGTCCTTTTGGGGAATTGCGACAACGTGCTAAGGTGCTTCGACTGCTGTTTGTTTCTTGAAATTAACGTTTCCTATCTACCTCTTAGCACATTTCGTGGTTATAAAATAACGTTTATCTTAATCCCCATAAATGCAAAAAATGTGAGAAATAGGTCGTTTTGTTTAGCATTTATTTTGAGTCGTTACTGATGTATTTTGTGTTTCCAAATCACCAGTAGGCCTATACAAAATCATAGCTCCCGGGTTTTGTTTAGTGCCCATGTGGGGGCAAGATGGCGGGGGCAAGTTGGCGGAGCGCGACCAGTGCAAACCCTGGTGACATGAAGCGTATTTAGCCTATGAAGGACGTGGAAGCTTTATTTGCGACTTTTGTTGAGACTTCTAATAACAACAGACATTGCAATTTTTAGATATTACCATTTTATTCAAAAAATTTGTGTAACATTTTTATAAAGACTGAATTTCTTAACCAACACAAATTTATATAGTTAGAGACTTTTGTTGATAACCAAGGACTCTACAGTGTTGTATACCTTGCTGGTTTACTTATATAATTTGTTCACATCTTTATTAATGCTGAAGGTTTTAAAACTAAAACAATCACAGTCCCAAGCTTGGAACCACCAACTTTCCATCATTGAAATAGGAAAATTGTATGTTTAGATTGTCAACCAACTTGCCACAAGCAGGCAACCAACTTGCCCCAGCACAGAGGCAAGTTGGCTGACTTTTATAAAATTTTAAAGTTCATTTTTAGCAAACTTAGAATTTTTTTGTGCCTGATTTTGTGCTATGGTGTAGGTGTAATCAATCAATGCATTGTGGAAAAAACAACTTTGTTAGCATCAAAGAGGATGATCAGGGGCCAAAAAACTCTTAACCCTGTCAACTTGCCCCCACTTACCCTAGTGTCTAAAGTCCATAGTTTCCCGGGCAACGCCGGGTCCCACATCTAGTATTTCATGTAGGCCTAATCCAAGAAACAAAAACATCAATCTTTTCATCATCCATGGATGACAAAAGGACTTCTAAAATCTTGTAGGAAAAAATCTCGTTTGTACTTAAAATATATTAAAAATCCAGCCCAAGTTAACAAAACCAAATTTACAGCCTATAGGAACCTTTTTAAATCACTAAAAACTAAAACAATTCAGAACTATTATGCAGCGGAATTTTCAAAATATCACAAAGACATAAAAAGAACTTGGAATATTATTAGATCAATTATCAACTCTAAACCACAAGAAGCAGGGATTGACTCACTACTTGTTAATGGTAACTTAATCAAAGATAAGGAGGCAATAGCCCATAATTTGAACAGTTATTTTACTGAAATAGCTCAGAATCTTAGGTCAAAAATACCACCAGCTGATGCCATTTACAATGACTACCTGTCACCACCTCTGGTTGACTCTTTTGTCTTCTATCCAACTTATCCGGAGGAATTAATTTTGCTCAACCTTTCGATGAAACTGTCACATAGCTCGGGCCCAGATCTTCTTGATCCAAGTATACTCAGCCCTAATATAAAATTAATGGCCAATCCATTAGCTCAAATTTTTAATTGTTCGTTAGAAACAGGTATTGTCCCGGATAAAATGAAATTTTCAACGATCACACCAATCTTTAAGCAGGGAAATAAGCAGGACTTAGGTAATTATCGGCCAATATCTATACTACCTTATTTTTCGAAATTATTAGAGAAAGTAGTTTACCAGCGCTTAAACGATTATGTGACTAAAAAGAATATTATTCACCCATCACAACATGGTTTTAGACCAGGTCATTCCACTGTGCTCCCATTAATTAATATTCAAGATAAAATATCACAAGCTTTTGATCGAAATGAATTTTCTGTTGGAATTTTTCTTGACTTATCTAAAGCGTTTGATACTGTGGACCATGTAACACTTATTAATAAATTGCAAAACTATGGTATACGAGGTTTACCTCTCCTTTGGTTTAAAGACTACTTAAATAATCGATTCCAGCAAGTTAAATGCAATGGTTCCTACTCTACTTTTCAACTTATTAAATATGGAGTACCACAGGGTTCTATCCTTGGACCCTTACTATTCCTTTTATATATAAATGATCTAACCAACTCATCCTCATTATTAGAATTCGTACTTTTTGCCGACGACTCTAACGTCTTCATTTCCAATAGCAATTACGATGACTTACTTAGGATACTGAATGAAGAACTAAAAAATATATCTCAATGGTTTAAAGCAAATAACTTATCCCTGAATCTTAATAAGACCAATTATATTTTATTTACCTCCCATAGAAAGATTATTCCGTATGTACTTAGAAAAGTGATTATTGATGGTATGGAGATTCCTAAGGTAACTTCAGTTAAATTTCTGGGTGTATATGTAGATCAGCATCTTACATGGAACACTCATATTGATCAATTGGCTAATAAATTAGCTAAAAACATTGGAATCATTAAAAGAATATCTTACCTGCTCTCACCTAATACTCTATTGACCTTATACTACTCTATGGTACAGCCATATTTGTGTTATTGTAACATGGTCTGGGCGTCCAACTACAACTCAAGACTTTGTAGGTTAACAATTCTCCAGAAAAAAATTGTTCGTATTATAACTGGCTCTCCTTATGCTGCCCATACTAACCAGCTATTTGTTGATTTGGAGATTTTAAAACTTAATCAGATTACAGTATATCAATCATGTGAATTTATGTTCAAATCGCTTCACAATATTCTGCCTGATGAATTCACTAATCTGTTTAAGTCAAGCTTAGACTTTCATTCTTATGAAACAAGAAGTTCGCTTTCTTTAAGAGCTGAATTTGCCAGAACAAACTCCCGTAAATTTTCTATAAGGTGTAAGGGTCCTTTGTTATGGAATAGTTTGCCACAAGGCCCTAAAGCTTCTCCTAATATTAACCTGTTTAAAATAAACCTACGAAAATGGCTAATAGATGCCCATAACTGATATTAAATTATTTTTCAACTTCATTCAAATATTCTCTGTATAGTGTTTTGGATTGATGTGCCTGTCTCCTTGCTGTGATGTTATGATAACTGTGATCATCTTTCATCTACTGTTGCTTTGGTTTTTCATCAAATTGTGGTGCGTATCTATCAAAATTATTTAATAGTTTGTTTGGGGGCCCTACTAGCGGGATTTCCTCCCTTCTGGGTCTCCATTTGTGTCCACTATTGCACGAGTTTTTTATAACCTCGCATCCCAGGTCTAGGGACAATTGTCCACTTTGGCATCACTTAACCTTAGAACCACTAGGTTTAAGCAATCCTTACCTGTTTGAATAATTTGTTAACTAATTAAGTTATTGGATTGATTAATGTTTAACAACTTGGTGATACTTGAAATGTTTTATGTAACTTTTGTTCCTGACTTGGTGTGCTTGTTATTGTTACAAACGGACCAATAAAAAAAAATGATTTGAAATGAAATGAATGAAGAATAATTTTAAAATGTAATTTAACGTAATTTAAAAATGTTGAACGATTGCTTCAACCTGCTCCCGGTGGCTTAATGGATGGATAGCTGGACGTGCATCATCGTTTACCAGCGGAGCCATTATGTTGGATCGCCGACATGCGCCCCATCATTTTTTTTTATTGCGGCATTAGGCCTACTCATGGTTTGGATGGACTACACACAAAGCTAAATGCACGTAGTGCTATTTATTTAAGTGGAAGGAAATGTTGCGTAGCATACCATCGTCGCTTATGTTGGCATAATCGAAAACCCCGCATCGTTTGCCTCTGATGTTGCACTCTGCCTCACATTGATAAAATCCTGGAACATCTGGTGTCATCGTTCGACTGGTTGAGACTACGATGCCAGAATGTTTCCATGTGTAAAGGCATGATTGAGAAGTGTCGGGATTGCATTGCACTTGACTGCCAACGGATGATTTTGTCATGGTATGTCCATTAAGTGCATCTACATGTAAAGTAAGAATACGACAAAGTATTCCACTTTAAGAGTAAAACTAGAAACAAAAATTGATTAGAGCTATGGAGCCTTCTGACAGATTATGTACCGATATTCTGATCAGACTTATTTAAACATTCGTCAAATGTATCAATTTTTTCTTGTGTGGACCAATGAATAACACTATGCAAACTTAATCAATCACCAAATCAGACCTGTAGACCTATGGATTGCACGCACGATGATGCTAAACGTCGTTACGGAGTTTAATGTCGTCAAAGGTTGGGTAGTGCATAGATAGCTAAAAGATTCAGCATTGATCGGTCACCTCACACACGTAGAGCCAAATCAATGGATTTTGGACAGTAAATTTAATTAAGTTAATCCTGAATCTATCACCCGCCCCTATAAGAGAAGCGTTGCTGTTATCTAACTAAACACGTAAGTCGTATGTATGAGCACAATGTCATAGAACCCCTTCAACATCTATAGGCCTACTCCGACTGCAGCGCGGACACTGAATTGGAATATCGCGCCAAGGCGAATGAGGAATTGCGAGTGGACTTTCTCAGGGTTTCTGAGTAGAGTTTTGAGGTGCACTCGAACCAGCGACCTTCCAGCTCCAAGACACGGAGCATATCCTTACACCACCGCGCCCCACAAATGTCAGCATCGCCTAGAGTTCGGTCAAAGGATCCACTAAACTCATCTTTGCTAGATATCATCGATAAGCTTATGTTTATCAGTTTTATGAAAATGGTCAACTTTAATTGTTATATATTAACCGTGTCATTTTTACTGTGGAAAATTTGCATTGGAAATTACACTGAATTGCAAGTGCATTAATAAATTTATTAAACTTAGTATGACCTACGAGTATGAATGAATGCAACTCACATATTAGATTTTTCACTTCAATGGTGCATAGTTTAATATTCAGTTGAGACAACCCAGCAGTTTGGCACACGTACGATGAACGATTCATCTGCCGGTCACCAACAATAGAAGTATTGCAGACAATGCGGCTATTGGTAGTTTGGCATTCTGTATTTGCGACGCTGTTACCGCTGTCAGGCACCTTCTTCCATTCAAGCTGTGGAGGATTCTTGCCGTAGAAAGTTGCGCTGCATGATAATTGCACTTCATCTGGGTCAATGTTGCAATCATTTGGTATAACTACTCCGTCCGGTTTCATGTTTGACTGACATGTCCCGTTTCCATCTGTTGACATACAAACGCCTCTGTTCATAGTATGATTATATTCTGACAGCTAAGCTTACAGAATGCCAGTTTTGACTCTATAAATCTGAAGGATCGTTGCTCACTAGGGCAACTGCAATTCAACAGATAAGCTCAATTTGAGCGATGAAATTATTAGAGGTAGACTGCTGCAATTTTCATTAGTGACTTTCATTGAGCCAATGTATAACGTACATGGCAACAACAATGCAACATGGACGTAGACTTGACCATGAAATTATGAAAACATTTGGAGGATTTTCCATTTCGGAGGATTGCTGCTTGATAAGGTCACTGAAAGCACATAAATAGCCAAGCATTTTCTGAAATAATTTATCTTGGGTGTTCGAACCCGTTGACTCCTCCAAGTATTCCAGCAACTTATATCGCACCAAAGTCTAGCCGTGAGTACATGTACAAGAACATTATTTTGTCCGTATAAAGCAAAAAGGCGGTCAATGGTGGATAAACAATTAGTAGTAGTAGCCTACGACGTCGTAATCGTCAATTTGTATAGAGCCACTTAAAGAGAAACTCCTCAGAGGCGTTCCAAACCCGACAACCCAATACACGATCGAAAAGAATGGTTTCAAATGATTCCTGAAAAAGGTCCAAGGAAGTCCAAGAAATTTATTCCAGAAAGATGAATCAATTCCAACGAAGTTTTTATGAAAATTCAAGCCGTAACGACAACCCGGGTGCCTTGAATGGTAGAGCAATGTTGACGTTATGGCAAGTTCACGAAGCACAGATTGCCTTAGAAATCTTCATCACACAGTCGATCCATAAGCGCCCGCACATAGGGGCAAGAGGGGGCACTTGCCCCTCCTAGAAAAGTAACACCTAATTTCAACTATACAATGTTTTGGAGTCTTTAGCAAATTTCGTCGGGTTCTAAAATTAGTTATACTAATGATGGACAAAGTGAAACTAAGAAATCTATGTTAAGAAACCTCATTAAATAAGCATGCTTTTAATTTTCTGCTTTGCATTCTTCAAGCTCTTGCTAAAACTGTAGACATGACCACTACGTTCCATTCAAAAACTGACGTCTCGTCTTTTCAAAAGAATTCATACCCATACACAATCTGACCCTCGGATCTTCCACCTTTCAATCCTAAATGATACCCACCGTAACAGCCATTCTGCCCCTCCGTGTATCTGACAAACTGGACTCTTTGAGTCGATGAATAAGTTGGTGCCTGTGATTGAATTTGAGTACTGCTTTGGATGTTTAGATATTATGATTAAAATGTAGACGTAGGCCTAACTTTGGGGAGCATGAATGAATAACTGAATGAAAAATAGGTGTCAGTCTTCCCAGGGCAAGTGGAATTATTGCACCCCTTCAGGAACCTACTTTTTGATTACAACTTTCTTTTTTCACGCTAAAGAAACTATTCGTATTAAAAATAAAAACGTGAAACTGAGCAATACGCACTAGAAAGCGCTATGGAAATGCCCATACATGCTCTTAATTTCTTGCTGCTTTGCGTTTTCCCGTCTGTTGCTGCAAAAAAATTTAACGCGACTATCGTGTTTTGCCCCTCCTGCAAAAATTCCTGCGGGCGCCCGTGAGTCGAACAGAGCACAAAACATACTGTTGAGTTAGCTACTATAGGCCCATAAAGTGGAAAACCTATTTAATTATTGTTGTCAGGTGACTAACTTTTGTCGAATTGAGTGTAATTGAGTCTGTTTAGAGTGCAAGGTTCTAACTCAAAATTTTTCAATAAGCGTTTTATTGTTTTATTTTATTGCTACCAATGTGATGTTTGAAATGCGCAATGATTAGGCCTATATCGTTCTGAGTACAAATAACGAAACAGCAACTATTTGAATATTAGAGATAATTATTATGCTTTTTGAGTTAACGTGTTCGGAGCATGAAGGCTACCTGGTGCAAACACAGTGATTTCGGCTGAACTCATTTCTCCACTTCCCTGATTGTCACGGCACATGTAAGTTCCGGCATCTTCTGGTTTTGCCGAAGGAAAAACGAGATTGAATGATATCGTACCATCATTCTGATAGACTTCAATTTTTAATCTGCTGTTGTATGGAGAATACAATTTCAGCCCCGCATAGATGTAACTTGTGCCATAATACCAATGAAGGTCTTCCGTCAATGAAGTTGAGCAGTTGAGGGTTACTCGTTGTCCGGCCAATACTTGCGTGTCTTGAGGTTTCACAACGAGGGAACCGTCTGCTAATAAGAACAAACGATAGCAGAATGAAAGGAAATACGGCATAAGGCTTCGGTCAGTGTTAATGGCTGTCTATTTAAGTTATTTTAAATGTTGAGTTGTGTATGCGTGTGTGTTACAAGCAAAATAACTAACCAACATGAACCCAAATGTTTACAAGAATGACGATAAACATGTAGATTATAATTGTCTTCCAGTTGAGAAAAGCCATTGGAATTTGAGCTTCAGCGAATTCACCGGTAGTAGGCCTACTTGACTCTAAAAGCAATAATACACAATGTTTATAATTTTAGTGTTGCCTTTAGATAGTACACGACTACACGAGTAATTGGAGCGCTTCTGAGTATATACTCTTGAAGATGCGATGTATAACTGTCTAAAATGAATGACTGAATTAGTGTCAAAATCTCCTTTGAAAAGTCTCATCAATGCGATTTTTGTCGTTACCATTGGCCCATCAGAGTGCTTGGCAAAATAGGAAAGTTTATAGACCTGTTACACCTGTTATGCACGTAAACTTAGCACTCACTCAGGGGCGGCGTGAGGGGGGCTAGGAGGGCTAAACCCCCTATAAAAGGCCAAGACCTCTAAAAAGGTCATCCGGGCTTCTTACCACGCAAAACTGAAATATTTCTACGATTTTTGACTGGATGACTAAAAAAGGTCTAAGAAATTTTGGCAGATGAAAATGGGAAATTTCGTCCGCGAGGACTCAGACCCCCAAAACTGAAATCCTGGCGCCGCCACTGCACTCACTATATTTACTGAAGACAAGAAGTGCACGAGATGAACGATTAAAGACACGCGCAAAGGTCGAAAAGAAAAGACGGAAAGCAAATACCGGTACTCTATTATTAGTAACGCACAATGTGGGCCTATCAGCAGTTATTAGCCTAACACGCCACTAATGAGTAGGCTAAACAAGAATCTTTATGGTCATGACTTGTCTCCATTGTCATTCGCTTTCTCTGTTCCATTCTCTTATGTGTTTTATTAAAACTTTCTTTGTGTTCTTACTCTCACCAGTCTCACGGCTGTCTTCTTCCATTCCGAGAACCTCCTATTTTTCTATGGAGGTTAAGTCCTACCGAAGGCACCGTTTGCACGCATAATTTGCCTATAATTATTTCAAAGTGTTCACTTTGCAATTGTTCTATTATTGCACTAATTGCAAGTGTTCGAGACATTTGAATCCATACATCTCGATCTGCACTTCTTTCCTCCATTCCTTACTGTTTTGATGCATTACATGAAGTGTTTGCATCCATTGGCAAGTAGTTATATATGATCCAGTGGCGGCGCCAGGATTTAAATTTTGGGGGGGAGGCTGAAGCTTCGCGGAGGAAATTTTACACCCGCAAATATTTCTGATGACCTTTTTTAGTCGTCGGCCGAAATCTCATGCAAATTTCCCATTTTCATCCGCCCAAATCTCTGACGACCTTTTTTTAGTCATCCGGTCGAGAAATCCTGAAATTTCAATTTAAAAAAGGCGGATGGCCTTTTTAGAGGGCTTAGCCTTTTATAGGGGGCTTAACACCCCCTAGCTCCCCCCCTAACGCCGTCACTGATAAGAACACAATATCCCAGCTAATAATGCGCAAAAATAAAGTTGCATTTTTGTTAGCAAGGAAGAATCTTGAAGCAAAATGCAGTTACGTTGTTCAATGATTTATTATGGAGCCAACCGCACTGATGTTGAAGAAGACCTACGGTTTTGTAGAGAGCCATTCATATCGATTTGACATGAAGAGCAAGACCTGGATATGAATAGACATAGCCAAGTCCAACTGATAAGGCTACTAGCCACTGGGCCTTTTCTATGAGAGAAACCAGATAACGCTTCTGACAATAATTAGGCTACTGCTCGTGTCAACGATGACGAATTGTCATCTTTATTTTCTAAGCATAGGCTACGTCCTGGTTGCATGGCAACTTCAGTGGCCAGTGAATGTTTATCCACAGGACTAATCACTCATTAGTACCTACACAGATCTGTGCAAGTTTGGACACGTATGAAAATGGCGATCATACCACCATGCAAAATAATACTTATCTTTAAGTGGCAACTTGATTGATATTCACTAAGCCTGCGCGCTAAACACATTAGTCCTGTTTACCGCCACGCAGGTCTACATTTTGCTTTCGAATTAAGCCAAGAACAAAAATTAATATTATCACGATTAAAGAAAAAAATTTCCTACAAGGAACATGGACATAGGGCCTAACTAATTCTACAAGTAGATTTATATGATGAAACTTAAAAATTCAAGGACTTCCATGACGAGGATGTCAACCATACCTAGTCAATAGGGGAGAGTGCCCCAAGATGCCCATGCTTACGGAAATTGCACTTTTCTTCTGTGTGGATTCCAAGAGAAGAACATGTTTGACCCTAATGCCAAGAGTGATCATTAATGAAGCAATGACAGCAACTATAGAACTAAATTCGATAATATCAATTGTGTAAATTAAATAAAGTAGACACCTCCAAACTGGGCGTCTTAGGAACCCTATACTACAAGACGCCCATGGGATGGGCGTCTTGGAGCAATGGAAATTGACTCAAACAAGTGGTATTTTTAGACTAAACCAACAAACTGCATGAGAGTTAAACACATTGAACCAAGACTAAACGATTCAAAAGGTACAAAACAAATCAAAACACGGGAAGCAAAAATTCCAACCTCATGTTGTAAGCCATTATTGTCAATTTCACTCGAAACACAGGCTTACGAAAAGTCACACGCAGATCTCTTGGATTTTATCTATGTAGGTCTACATTCTTCATGACAACAGCGCTTACACGTCCTGCCTTATGTCCATTTCTCCCCCGTAGTACTATCACCAAAACGTTCAACGCACATTAGACTTTTTTCTCCTCTGGAGACAAACCTGCGCTTCTTCTTAGTTTTCTTATTTAACCAAGGTTCAAGGACATCACACATATAGGCTATAGCATTTCTCAACTTTCATGTGAGTTTCAATTTTATTCTTTTAGTTCCATCATTTTGCAAGGTGATTACATTGGGCGTGTGACGTGTCACATAATAAATTCCCCCCGCTTTGCATCATTGAAGAGAAGATTCTATCTCTCGGCTTTGATCCTACAGAGCAAGCTTTCAAGCAATGTGCTGTCGCTTACAGCTTGCCTACCCCAACATTTGTGCTGCAGCTGAGAAAAATTGGGGAGGGAATTCCTTCACGTTCTCTCCCCAGGTTTAAAAGTGGGGAGGGAATTCCCTCCCTTCCCTCCCGGGGATTTACGGCCCTGTGCATAAGGTTAAAGAGAAATTCAGTCAGATTCATATTATAGCCTAAGTGTGCTTACAAAGAAGCAGTGAAAAAATAGAAAATTGATTTTTCGAGTTGATATCTTGAATACTGAAACGTTGCCGCTAAGGAAAGTTCGCAAGATTTCGCTACATGCAGTGAGACAACTAAAATAAGAATATGTGTCTATCCACGAGTTTTAAAGTGGTTGGGCGTCCTATTCGCCCTGGGCGTCCTGTAGCACTGTCCCCTACCTAGTCATTCACCTGCACCATTGGATGTCTTTCAATTGACTCTCACAGAATCGAAATAAGACGCAGCTCATCTGGTATTTGCACTCACACATAGCTTCCTAACCTTAACAGCTTCCTAACCTTGAGTTGTCCCTTCTTACGGAGAGATTTTCCTCCAGAACGTTTCAATCCAGTGGTCGAGACCTTGGCGTAGCTGCCCACCTCCTTTAAAACGGTTGAAAAGATACATATCCGTGTTTTAGTTGTCTCATTGCATGCAACGACATCTTGTGAACCTTCTGTAAAGTAATTCAGTGCATGCAGTCAAACGCGTTTCTGTTACCCTTTCAAGTCTGCCGCTTATACGCTCTCATCGAGCGAGGATAGAGGTAACCATGGTAACCGACCTGGGTCTTTGACGTGCAACGATCGCTTGGCCTTTTAAGATCACCGCCTGGGCACATCTAGCCGTCGGAGGGTTGGATATCGACGCCTTACTTCCTTTCAAGTGCAGCCGCCGCTTTACTAGTGACGTAATCACACCTCTGCCTTGGCTGCCGTGTGTCCGCGTGTATGTGTGCGTGTTGGCGTGTGTACGTGTGGGTGACTAGAGGCACTGGTCCTGCACTAGCCTGACCCGGACACCTCTGTCTCTTTCTCTCGGTCGGTTTGTCTGATTGTTTGCGTGCATGTCTGCGTGTTGCCCAAGTACCAATTACTTTGATGTCTTTGATGTACTTAAACTGCATTAGCGGTGTGCTGTTTGATGCTGTCGTATAAATAGAGGCCCGTTGCCTCTGTGTGTAGTTAGTTAAGATTTGGCCGGCCTAGAGGGCGTGTTGAGGTTAGTTAATATTCGGACGCCGAGAGTGCGTGTAAGAGCAGTTGATTTTTGGACGCCTAGCGTGCGTGTTAGAGTTAGTTACGATTTGGCCGGCCTAGAGGGCGTGTTAAGTTAGTCACGATTTGTCAGGCCTAGTGTGTGTGTTAGAATAAGACGATTCAAGCCTTCTTCGGTGTTGGTTTTTCTGCTCGAACTATTCGTCAGTACTGTTGTCGTGAAATCCTATGCCCGAAGGGAAAGGTCCTACAGCGCGGACAGGAGAAGACGGAAGGATCCAACTCGACGTCCTGGTGGTACCCGAAAAAGAAAGAGAGAAGGATCCGACCGGAAGGAAACCAGGGCCGATAGAGAGAGAGATTGAAGGGAAGAGTACAAGCCAGATCTTCACAAACGACTGGCCAGAGTTCCTTTACAATTGGGCCCACAAGCGGGATTCCCCCACACTTCCATAACAGTAATGTTTCGATATTGGAGATATTGACGCAATAAATAAATTTTCCTGATTTTCTTCACTGTTATGTAGGCTAAGTACACATTCATGCATCTACCTAATTTTCGCTTTAGCCTTAATGCAGTAGGCCTACTAATTCGCGCATTTCAACGTTTATTTAGGGTCTATTTATAGTTGTCTTAGTGCTTTTACCAAACTCGTAAACATAGACCTCGCCAAATAAAATGGCGTCAGCAGTGAGGGACTCGAAAAGTACAAGAAGCCCATGGGGGTCTTGAATGTATAAGAAGCATAGAGATTACAAGATGCCTACGAGCGTCGTTGATACCATGAGCAAAATGGCCAAGAATCTATGCCTACCATGACGTGGGGCGCGCTGGTGTAGTGGTGGCGTCGTTGCCTTGAAGTCGGAAGGTTCGAGGTTCGAATCCACCTCAAGTCGCCGCGTAGGGACCTTGGGCAAGTCCTTCACTCGCAATTGCTCAGCGCTTCGGCGTGAAACTCCGATGCAGTGTCCGCTCTAAAGTCGGGAGCGCCTCTGAGTAGAGAGCTTGAAGGGGCGCTGTAATAAGTGCACATACAAACAATACAAACATACAAACATCACCTTTAAAACTCATAAAAGTAGGACGCTACAAATTTATCAGTGTTTATGGAATCTATTTCACTTTTTCTCGAAGTCAAGAGATCGAGAGTACGAAGAAAGGAAACCTAGACATCTAAGATGTTTACCAGTTTCGCAAATAGAAATGAGCTAGACTACGAGAAAGGGCAGGAAATAGACAAATGAAAATAGAGCCAAAGCTACAACACCAGTTTGCTATCTGAAAGGGTACTAAATCTTCAGAGACAGTTGCAGGAAAAAATAAAATGAAGGAACTAGTTAATAAGAAGAAACTCACATGCAGGAAGTGCATGAGTCAGAAAAAAGCAAGATGTGATGTCCCATAACCTCAGCCAAACAAGACAAATAAAAAAAGCACATTTTTTTCTGCGGAGTCGAGGAAAATATTAATGTCTAATGTGCGGTGAACGCTTCAGTGAAATGGATTGAATGCAGGAAGTGTAAGAGTTGGCGTGATGAAGAACGTATGCCTATATATGGAGAGACATCCAAAAGAATTCGTGTGTGACTTTGTCGCTAGCCTGTGATCAAAGGGGAAATGACAATAATGACTTACAACATGAGATTGGATTTTGCATCTCGTATTTTGAATTGCTTTGTAGTTTTAGGATCTTTTAGCTTTTTTGCAATTTGTTTAGCTCTCATGCAGTTTATTGTTTTAATCTGAAAATGCATGATTGCACTACCACTGTCTTGTTTTTAGTCAATTTCCATTGCTCCAAGATGCGCAATGCCTATCCTCCTAAGACGCCCAGTTTGGAGGGGTCTACTCAAAGCTCGAGGGTACGCGTACCCTAAAATAGAATGCGTTAAAATACGTACGCACCTTTCAAAAAATAGAACACGCGTATGGTACGTACCATACACGCAAATTTTATTCATGGTTTACTCGGCGACCCATAGCCAACGTATAATCTGACGTCAACTGTTACAGTAGGCCTATGCGTCATTGAAACTGGTACTTCCGGTAGCGTAGCAGTAAATTTAATTCGATAAATTCTTTGGTTATAATAATATTAATTTAATGCAAACCGTAGTGTATTTCTGATGAGAGCTAAGTACACGTCGCTGGTTTGCAAATTGGTGTAACTCGACAGTTTTAGTATATCTATAAGCTTATAGCCTACGCATCAGTCAGCGAGTCAGCGATGCCCAGAGAACGTGCATGGGAATGACTGTAGGCCTACTCACGTGAAAGTTTTAAAAAATGCGAACAACAATTATTATTTGATTGAATGCAATTTTTCGACAAGCACTTCTGGGTTGGATCAGGCAATCGCATAAGAACACATCGTTGAAGTGCTGCAGCAGAGCTGAGACGACTGACTGACATTAGTGCATTAAGTGCAATGTATACATATGCTGGATACACATAGATCTACAATATAGCATGGCCTAGCATTGCAGCAATTTATTACGCCGTATACTGAGTTGTGATTGTTTGCTTAAATTAAATTGAACATTCTTATAATGAGTAGTGACGAGGCTAGCGTATTTTATTATTGTTTACGTACCCTAAAATAGGGTACGTTAAAATACGTACGTACCTTTCAAAAAATAGAATACGTACGGTACGTACCCTCGAGCTTTGGGTCTACTTGTTTAAATTTACACAATAATTTATCTTACTGAATTAAGTTCTATAGTTGCTGTTAGTCTTTTATCAATGATCACTCTTTGCATCGGGGTCAATCATGTACTTCTCTTGGAACCCAGAAGAAAAGCACTTTTCGTTAGCATGGACAATGAACATCTTGGAGCACTCTCCTCTATTATGGGTATGATGATTTTCATCCGGCGTTTAAAAGGGGGCTATTCTTCCTCATCCACTTTCAGACCTCGAAAGGGTTGACTTCATGGTTGTGCTCGGTGTAACCATCAGCAGTGACTTATGGACCCCTTCGTATAATCATCAGTCGTGTCCTGAGTTATTGCTCTTCCTTCATCTACGCCTTGAGCGTCCTAAATGCTCATTCATTCATTCATTCAGAGCATTTATATAGCGCCCCTTCAA
This sequence comes from Lumbricus terrestris, assembly GCA_949752735.1. NCBI lineage: Eukaryota > Metazoa > Annelida > Clitellata > Crassiclitellata > Lumbricidae > Lumbricus > Lumbricus terrestris. The sequence goes on from OX457037.1 coordinate 74,242,245, forward strand.
GAAACTACTCAGAGGCGCTCCCAGCCCAACCACGAACAAAGAAAAAAGACTTGAGAGACTTGTAGAACCTAGCCGGATGGACCAGAAGTAGAGAGCGAAGCGTAACCGGGAGGTCGTTCCAGACAGTAGGCCCCACGACTGAGAAAGCACGGCGCTGCTTAATAACCAAGCGAGCCCGCAGGACCAGAAGCTCACCCCTAGCCGAAGAGCGAAGTACACGACGCGCTGAGCACGTCAGAGACTGGACAACAAAGATCACACAAGTATCACGGAGCACAGCCAAGGACACAGCGAGAGACTACAGCGGCAATGCGGTATGAGATCCGCTGGGACACAGGAAGCCAGTGCAGCACATCGCGCATATAGGCAGAGACAGAAGCAAATTTAGGAAGCCGCCCAACAAGGCGAGCAGCCGAGCGCAATACGCGATCAAGTCGCCCCAGGACTCCAAGGGGAAGACCAGCAAGTAAGTAGCAGCAGTTGTCAATTCGACTTGTAACGAAGGCGTGGACAAGAACGACGACCGCATCATGAGAGAGAAAGAGCGGGAGACCACCCGGAGTTGACGAAGCTGGTAATAGGCACTCCGCGCCACCAAGTTCACATGCTGGGACAGAGTGAGCTCAGAATCGAGGGTGAGTCCAAGATCACGAACTGTGAGGAAAAGGAGATATGAGGAAAGAGCAGAGCAAGTTGGGAAAGGTCAATACCCTGGAGTTGCCTACGGCCACCCAACCAAATAAACTGTGTTTTGGACGGATTTAAGAGTAGCCTATTGGAGGCCATCCAGAGAGAGAGGACACCCATTTTCCTACACATCTGGCTGGCAGCGGCCACCGCATCAGCCGAATAGGTATGGATGTAGGCTTGCACATCATCGGCAAATAGCTGGTGCAGAAGCCCTTGAGCTGATAGTAAGGAGTAGATATCAGCTGCAGTAAGCTTATAGAGAAGATACAGCAGCGGACCCAAGACGGAACCCGGGGCACCCCAACAGGGGCAGGGACCCAAGCAGACCTGGACGACCCAAGAACTACGCAGCTTGAGCGGTCAGATAGGAAGGACTTAAGCCAATCAAGAGGCTGGTCACTAAGCCAAAAGAAGTGGAGAGGCGCTGCAGGTGAATTGAGTGGTCCACAGAGTCAAAGGCAGAGCTTACATCAAAGAGAGCGAGGAGAGTGACTTGGCCACGGTCAACTGCGCCATAGAAGTCAGACAAAAGTCGAAGCGCAATTACAAATGTTCCGACTTGTCTCTCATGGACTGTCACCAGCCGACCTGCACAACTTTTCCAGATATACAACAACTGCGCGCCTCAACTACGCTGCCCATGCCAGATGGGCCTAACTGCAATAACATTGACCGATCAAAACTAGAGCGTTTCATCGTAAAATGGGGCGCTTCGGTTTCTGATTTGTTTATAGAGAACGTGGAAGCCCTTGCACATGAAATTGAGAATCGACTTCTTCGAACAGCGTTCCGATTTGTCTCGCATGTCCTGGTTAGCCTTTTTTCACCGAGGGTCCATGGGGCGTATTATCTGCGAACTCGTCCTCATAGTTTTGAACTTCCGATGAAGGACGAAAAAATTACACTTCCCTGAGTAGTAGGGTGTGTCTAAAAATTAAAATTTCGATGTCAATATCGACCAATATGATTTTTTGTTCCACCTTCAGAAATATAGTTATCTGCCAATTTAGAAGAAAATCGGAACAGATTTAGGACTTGCGCAAAGCACCGGAAGAATTAGACTTAGGCGACAGTAGTGTTAATAGGCCGGTTATACACCCATTTTTTGCAGGGTATGGGTACGAATAAATGGGCCAAAGTACAAGGTCAAGGTCAAGGTCAAAGGGCAAGGTCATCTTAATTAGGTCATCTTAATTAGGGCGTCTTAATTAGATTATCTTAATCCTATTAATTATCTTAATCCTATTAATTAGTTAGATATTATTAGTAATTAGTTATAATTAGTAATTAGCTATTATTATGCATTATCTAGCCCTAACCATACAACAAAGGCGCTTATAACCCTAAATAGCACTACATAGCTTCTTTAATTCATATATTTAGATATTATTAGTAATTAGCTAGATATTAATCCTAATTAGTAATTAGTGATTCCTAATTAGCGGAACAAAGGCTCGGCGAGTCCTAATTAGCGGCCCGCGCCCGCCCGCCCGCCCGCCCGCCCGCCCGTCCGGGGTCGCGTCATCCGCGCTGGGGGCTGTGCCGAAGCGTTATGCTAGCTAATATAATAATTAAATATGCTAATTTTCTGGCTCTTCGTGCTATAGCGCAAGAAATGCGGCATCCAACCAGCATGCGAGAACCACAATAGCCCAGGAATCTGCATCCAATCAGCGTGCGAGCGCAATTCTAGCCCAGGAACCTGCGACCAATGAGGGAGCGAGAATTCTATAGCGTACCCAACCAGCGTGCGAGAACCACAATAGCCCAGGAAGCTGCGACCAATGAGGGAGCGAGAATTCTATAGTGTGCCCAACCAGCGTGCGAGGTCTCTTTTAGCCCGAAATCCATGGCCAATCAGAATGTGTGAATCTTGCTAGTAGGAAATTTCTAAGTATGAAAGAACAAACACAATATTTTTCATAGCAATTCTTTATTACACAACATTAAACAATCTTTATTTTAATATAACTGTGCAATAACTTGCGCGAGAGCACAACGGCTTCAACTATTTACAATGTTCGTCGCATAGTTCATTTCAAATATTTACAGAGTTCAATACTTTTCGCAGAGTCCATTATTTACAACCATCGACGACTTTTTCGCATTGTCCATTTCAAATATATACAGAGTTCAATACTTTTTGCAGAGTTCATTATTTACAACCATCGACGGCTTTTTCGCATTGCCCAATTCAAATATCTACAGAGTTCGACGTCTTTTCGCAATAACTACAAGTATTCACTTCAAATTCTCTATACATTATTTACACTTGGAATATTCACATGCCCATACGACAACGACTCTGAGGAATTTAAAAGATATCGCTTGTCGTCATACGGAGAGAGAGCTGCTTTGCGTAACTCAACAGTGTGCAAATCATGTTTTCGACTTTGAATAACACAGAATTTGGAGCTAGTAGGTTTTTCTTCAAGAATACAAGCTCTGTATTCAGCATGTCTGATGCATTTCTTGACAAATCCCCTTTTTATCCCCTTCGCCGTCTTCTTTTCCTTCTCCCCAGCCAACAACAAACTATACATTTTTGATCGTAACCCACAAAATTCAATTACAGCATCGCCATTGCATTCGTCCTTAAACTTTCCAATGACCTTGGCGTTGGTTCGACTATGTAAAAAGTGCCCACAGGGGTAGTCAGAAGTGTCGTACTCGTCTAAGTTGTGCTGCATGTCAAGATATACGTCGTTTGTAAAGATATGATAGCAAAGGCTGTCAGTGTCTGTGAACAGGAGTTTGCAGGCAGAGCCATAAATGGGTATTATGTGTTCGTAATGGAATTCATACATTTTTAATTTGGATATATCCAAGATACACATGCCGGCGTAAAGGGGCTTGTTGAGTAAAACGTTAGAATTTGTTAATTTTATCACTGTCAAATCTTCGTTTATGATATTGTAGGACTCAAAATTTGGTCGGGCCACGAAACGTTTGGCTCGTTTCGCGTTGGTGACAAGTTTCACCGCTAGGTGCTTCCTGTTATTTTGCATCGTCTTACCGTAAATTGAATTGTTCATTAATTTGAAGAGATCTTTTTCAAAGGAAGATTTTGCAACCTGCCGTTTGGAAGTGTTGAAGTCGATATATGGCTTCAGCCATCGACTTTGGCGAAATTCCAGGATTTTATGAATTTTTGACAATTCCATGCCCATTTTAAGATAGAATTGAAGATTTCGGTAATGAACGACATACCGGGTCTTTGCCATGAGATTGGGCACCAACTTTTCGACACCGGTACCGATTTTAGCCGAAATTTTCTGCGAAACGGACTTTGCGTATGGGGATATCATGTCCGGTCGTATGTGAAGCGTCTCTGGTGCAAGGGGATAATCATTGTGGTCGTCGTGGAGATGAGAAGGATAGTCCAAGTCCACGTCCAAAATATAACCAAAATCGTCATCTGTCGTTTTAGTGTCCAAGTCAAAGTCTGATATTTCGTAATCGTCCAAAAATCGGAATTTACCCGTCGGGAGCGGCTCGGACATGGCGTAACCGTAGAGATTGTTACAATCCAAATACATGATGTAGCTATTTGGAATGTCAGGATCGTATCCTTGAGCGAGATACGGGTTATTCGCCTTTGCATATCGATTGGATATCATGGAAACGCCACCTCTCATGCCCCGCTCCACAAACAGGTAAATGTCCGGGTCTGTAATCAAGTCCAAATTTACATTTGTCATGCGCAAACACGCGTCGAAGCTAAGTCCGGGGCTGCTGTAATAGTGAAGCGGGTCCAATTTGTAAAAGTCCAAGGACATGGCACGAAAAGATTCGAAAACATCAGCCAGTAAAATGACGTCTGTCTTCAAATACAGATCGTGATAATCCTGCATAGTCGTCATGTCGAACGTCTGCCAAATTTTCTGTGCATAGGCGTAGTCGTCCTGCGAGATGTCTTCGTCGGTCAGTTTACTGAAGAAACAGCCTTTGGGTGGCAGAGTCCTTTCGGTCATTCTGCAGGCTGACGTCATATATTCGTAGGGAAATACCCCCTTACGCAAAAGCAATTTGTAGTCGTTTGGAAAAATTCGCCGCAAATGTTTGAATTTGGAATCATCCTCTTTCGATAAATTTTTTACCAACACGTCCAAACCGCAGTTTAGAAATTGGAGGGAATCCAAAAAGCGTATATTATTGACTTCGAACGAGAGATATTTTTCCATGTTGGTTGCAATGACATTTATTTCTTGCTCTGCAAACTCCTTGTTCATATTTTTGAGAATAAGATGAGAATCGTAACCTTTAAGGTTGTGAAAGATGACAGGAAGGAGATAGTTTGCAGATTTGCCTTTCTTAGATTTGGTAGGTTTGCGAAACTTGAGTTTTAGATTGCAAGAAGAGCAAAGAGCAGAAACAAAGTTACCAGTCATGTGACAGTGGTGTCGAACTTTGTTGATTCCAGAAAAAGCGATAGAGCAAGAAGGACATGCAGCACAACTTTCAAAATCTAACCGCTGCTGCTGGGTAAGAGGAATCATAGGTTTGTTGGTGGCCAGAATTTTATTTATCCGCGATTGTTCGGATTTTATATGTTCGAAGAAATGACCCATCACATCTGTTCCCGAATACGTGTACGGAAGAGCGTCGTTCAATTGTGGAAATGAAGAAACTGTGAGACAACAGAACCCGCTAGGAGTGTGCGTGTCGATAATTTTGGTCGAATTTGTTGCAGCCGCAGCATCGTTTGGACTCAGATAGCTCTCGAAATCTGAATATATCGCGTAGGGCACAGGCATTTCATGCTGAGTGTTTGCGAATGAGAGGTTAGAATTTTCATCGGACGGATATCGCACGGACTGCAAGCCGTGCTTGCCGCATTCGTCCATGTGCGCATGCTTCCCAGCAGCAGTGGTAAAAGAGTAAAGACAGTAAGGACAAGGAAAACTTCTATGTTCGTGAGAATTGCGAGTATGCAAGAGCGCAGAAAGATTGCGAATTGTGATATAATGCCGTTTAGCACCATCGTCAAGAAGTAGAAGGGAAACAATGTGTTTTCTACTCCTGTGAGCACTTGCGTATAGGGGAGTAAAAGTTTTATCATCAGGATTGAAGTACATTACATTGATAGAGTATTCAGGATTCATGTTTTCGAAGAGTGGGATTTGCTCAATGGTCATTGGAAATTTTAAGTCGTCGGTATGAAGTTCGCCCAGATAGCGTCTGTAGATGGTGGCTCGCTCAGCATGTTTGGCTTGGAAATGACTTACAGCTAATGTTGCATAGAGAAAGCAGAATTCATCATCATTTTGAATGTTTAGGGTAGCATGCTTATTTAGTATATATTGTGGTGTGGGAATGTATGTGGATGCACCGATCGGTTCGTATACGGCATTGCACAACTTAAATTCCGCCACTCCGTTCACTAACCACCCGGAACTCTGACTCGTGAAGACATCTACCAATTCGTCGATGCGATGTACGGCGTCTTGAAGCTGGTCGGCTATCTGCGACGGATGCATCAGTGTTGAGGGCACGGATTTGAAGTAGCCAACCGTCTGAGCGTCGCCGTCCGGAGTAGGTCGCTTGAACTCCACATCGACCGCCACGTACCATTTCATCGGTCTAAAGAAAGAATTGTGCTTAATACGAATCGGCTAAGTTCGAATGCTGTAGTGAAAAATTTCCAAGTACAAGCAAAAATTTTCTAAGTACAAGAAATAAAACTGCAAATTTTCTATATTGCGCGCTTTAGAGTTAAAAATTGTCTAAGTTCAAATCACAGAAGCGAAATTTTTTCTAAGTCCAGCATTTTAAAGCGAAAAATTTTCTAAGTCCAAGAAATACAGATTCAAAATTTCCTAAGTTCATCATTTTAGAGCGAAAAAATTTTCTAAGTCCAAGAAATGCAAACTCACCCTTCATCTCTGAATGTATCCTCCAGAGCGGCTGTCATGCGCGATGCTTCTGCCAGCAACAGACCGTGCACGTCGGTTGTTTCCGGCACAGGTAACGCCATATCGATGAATGTGTTTTGTGCCGACGTGCGTACGCCCGGATTGGTCGCTTTCTTCAAACACGTGACGCAGATCTCCTGTCCGGTTCGGAAGAAGCGGATAGGCCGGCGGTTCTTGCACTGCGTGCACTCTTGGCGTAGCCGGCAGATTTCACAGAGCCCATTCGTCAGATTGGTCGCCTTGTATGCTCGACAAGACACACACCGACCTAAAGCCATATAGAATATTTTAAAGTACGAGATTTTGAATATACAAAATAATAATATTTCAGAATACAAGTATAAAATTCTGTGCGTTTGTACGTGTGTGTGTATAAAATGTCGATGAAGAATGTTAAAGTCCGTAAACTCGCTTACTCGAAGTGCCGGGCTCTGCTGGCGATGTCGACCTCGCGTCCCTGGCGCTGGGGCTGGCCGCGCCGCTGGAGCCGGAGCTGCTCGCCGCCGCAGCCGCACCGCGGCTGCTGGGATTGGTTGACGCGACCACCGCCGCCGCCACCGTCGATGGCATCGCCGGCGACCCTTCTCGCACGGTTCCCCTCAGATCTGCAAAATAGTGAAATTTATGTAGAAATATATTTCGTTGAAATATCAAAGATTCTTTACAAAATGTTGTATTTGAAAAGTACAAGTTCGTTAAAATCGATCAACGCAGCACAAAATTCCGTATTTGAAAAGTATAAGTTCGTTGAACTTGCTCAATGTATTGAGCAAGATTAAAAGATTTATGGAAAGCATCCTTACTTGCACGCTTTGGTGCGCCTCCAGTGTCCGGCTCTGCCTTTCGCTTGCCCTCTACAACACAAAGTATTCACCATGTATTATTTCTCATGTATAAAATGTTGCAAAGTATTTTAAATACAAGAATTATTTCACAGAAACTAAAAAATTTGTAGAAAATTTTTAAAATAATATATTTTTCAATATAATTTTTGCCTGTTTACAAAATGGCCCGAATTAAAACTTACCCATTTCTCGAATTCTTTCATTCAGTTGAGCTTCGATCTTGAGCAATTCGTCAATTTTCGCGCGTAGGTTGCTCGCTAAAGAAAATTTAAAAATTTTTTTTTTTTAGTGTTGAGGCTTTGCATTAGGTCTAAGTTAGCTAGGTACATAGAGTTTAAGAAAATGCCCTACCAGTTTCCATGATGTCTTCTTGTTGAAACGGATCACTTAAATCGGAAAAAGTTTTATGTGGGCTCACGTATACATATATCTACTACTTAATTCTTGTAGACGCCGTCTTACGCTACTTTCGCAAAAAATTTAAAATCTAAGGTAAAAGTAATAATTCAAGATCTGCTGAATTCTGAAGATGTTGTGTGGTGCATGCCGTCTGGCGGTGGACTTTATATGGGCGGGGACTACTTTTTCATATATTCCTACGCGAAATAGTTCCAAGCGCGCATGCGCGCGGATATGGTTAAGGCGGTGATGCGGTCGCGTGTGAGTGCGCGTGTATGTTTGAGCTGGTGTGTGTGTGTGTGCGTGTGCGTGTGCGTGTGCGTGCGTGTGTGTGTGAGGGAACTACATTCTTCACGTCCTCCTAGTCGAATTAGTTCTAAGTCCAAGCGAAATAATACTAAGTGCGCATGCGCGCAGAATGTTATGTTTGAGAGTGTGTGTGTGAGTGTGTGTGTGTGTGTGTGTGTGTGAGTGTGTGTGTGTGTGTGTGTGTGTGAGTGTGTGTGTGTGTGTGTGTGTGTGTGTGTGTGTGTGTGTGTGTGTGTGTGTGTGTGTGTGTGTGTGTGTGTGTATAACACACAAGAATGTTAAAGTCCGTAAAGGCAACTTACTTGAATCGTCGGACTGCGCTGATGATGATACTACATGGGACTCTGCCGCTGGGGCCGCTGGATCTGCGCCGCGCTCTGCTGCCGATGAGGGCCCTGCTTGCAATTCACCATTGTTCAAATCTACAAGAGATGAAAAATCCTGCCATAAAGTGCGAATCTTTAAAATAGCTCCATAATCTTGTTGCAGTTATACTAAAATGAACGCGCATGGACAGAAAATTCGGCGCTTTGCATTATTATAAATTGTGCATATTTTCTATGATGAGAATTTTAGTATAGAAAAAAGGATAGTCCTACTATTATTATTATCTTCTATCGTCAAAGGCTTGCAAGAAATGCCACTACAGAATTGCAGTATGCTAGAAAAATTCTGTTGTAGTGTGTCGGCGCCAGTCCCAAGGATGTAAAAATTAACCGGGCGCCTGTAGAAATAGTTCTTACGACTATATAGTGTTAGAAAATTATAATAAAATAACTCACTCGATGTTGAAGCCATGTCTGCTGTAAACGTTCGGATCGGAAGGCGACTGATGATTGAAGAATCTCGCGCTGTACTCGAACGCGTCTGTAGATTGTATCTCGTCGTGTAGAAGTTGTTGTCGGTCGAACCTCGGGTTCGTCTGGTCTTCGAAATCGTGTGTGTTCAACTAATGCCTTGGCTGCCTTTTTATAAATGGTTGTAACCACTCTGATGATATCATCAACCATCCTGTTCAGACAAGATCGGGCGAAGTCAGCCATGTCTGGGGGAGAGCTCTGTTGCTGTAGACGCGCAGTGAGCCCGCTATGCCAGCAGCCCTGCTGAGTAATTGAGAATTCATGTTCAGACACGCTTGGGCGCGATCAGCAGCTCTTATGTGTACTTGGGAATTCATGTTCAGACACGTTTGGACTCGATCAGCATCACGCTGGACGGTTGCATTGAGGCTGCCATATAGCCACACCAGCTGCTCTTATGAGTAATTGGGAATTCATGTTCAGACAAGCTTGGGCGAGAATTCTGTTGCTTATGTCAGACTCTTGCTGTAGGCGCAGAGTGAGGATGCTATGCCAGGTGCGTGATGAGTAATTCTGGATTCTTGTTCGGGCATGCTTGGACGTGCTTGGACGAATGATGGATGATATAAGCATGGTTATGCCGTAGGCACGCAGTGAGGATGCTACGCCAGGTGCGTGATGATTAATTCTGGATTCTTGTTCGGGCATGCTTGGACGTGCTTGGACGAATGATGGATGATATAAGCATGGTTAGAGAGAGAGAGAGAGAGAGAGAGAGAGAGAGAGAGAGAGAGAGAGAGAGAGAGAGAGAGAGAGAGAGAGAGAGAGAGAGAGAGAGGGAGGGATGGAGGAAGGGAGAGGGAGAGAGGGAAAGAGGGAGAGAGAGAGGGATAGAGAGGGATAGAGAGGGAGAGAGAGAGGGAGAGAGGGCGGGAGAGAGAGGGCGAGAGAGGGAGAGAGAGAGGGAGGGAGGGAGAAGGAAATAGGGAGAAGGAGAGAGGGAGGGAGGGAGGGAGGGAGGTAGGGAGGGAGGGAGGGAGGGAGGGAGGGAGGGAGGGAGGGAGGGAGGGAGGGAGGGAGGGAGGGAGGGATGGGGAGAGAGAGAGAGGCAGAGAGAGGGAGAGAGAGAGATAGGGAGAGCAGGATGGAGGGAGGGAGGGAGGGAGAAAGGGAGAGATGTTGAGAATTAATATTTAATTACCATTTTAGCTAATTAGCATAATAGTTAATTATCATAATATTTAATTAGCATGATATTTAATTAGCCTAATATTACAATGGTTCAGCCCCCAGCGCTCATGAGGCCTTCCCCCGGGCGGGCGGGCGGGCGCGCGCGGCCCGCTAATTAGGACTCGCCGAGCCTTTGTTCCGCTAATTAGGAATCACTAATTACTAATTAGGATTAATATCTAGCTAATTACTAATAATATCTAAATATATGAATTAAAGAAGCTATGTAGTGCTATTTAGGGTTATAAGCGCCTTTGTTGTATGGTTAGGGCTAGATAATGCATAATAATAGCTAATTACTAATTATAACTAATTACTAATAATATCTAACTAATTAATAGGATTAAGATAATTAATAGGATTAAGATAATCTAATTAAGACGCCCTAATTAAGATGACCTAATTAAGATGACCTTGCCCTTTGACCTTGACCTTGACCTTGTACTTTGGCCCATTTATTCGTACCCATACCCTGCAAAAAATGGGTGTATAACCGGCCTATTAACACTACTGGCGACATTGTGACACATTGTAATTTTCACAGATCCAAGCAAAATTGAACGCATAACCATCAGATATAAGGCAAAATCCAAAGAAGTACTGTAAGTTGTCATAGTGTATTCCTCAATCTTCATACTACATTTGAAAAATTCTGGCTTCACTTGACCATTGCAGAACAAATTGTTTCTTTCCCTTATTTCTGACCAGGACTTTCATTGAAGGACTGCATAAGAGTCACTCTCCCCCATCATTCGTCACTCTTTGGTCGTGTCAGATATGATGACTTAATTTTACCTCACTGTGTGATTGTTTTGACTACCATTGCTGCGAATCTCAATCACGAAGAGGATCTGGAATAGTTCGGTGGTGTCTTAGGCACAGTAGGATGCCTTTCATGAGATCAGATCCCAGATCATCAAATTCGTTGCGCTTGCTGTAGTCCATGACTCGTCACAAAGCTGTGGCCAACCTGACAAAAATCAAAGTGTCGGGGAAAATACTGTTAGGGAGACAGGTAAGACTTCTCTGGCATGGTCAGTATGGATTCCCCTTTTGGCTTCATTGTTTCAGGTATACAGGTGAAATAGCACTTCACGCGAGACTAAGTGGCTGTCACAGAGAGTTACTCTTCAAGTAAGGGATTCCATACCTTTTCAGAGTAGGATGGTCGAGATTATCCTCTTTGTGCTGTGATGTTGCTGAATCGAAAATTGATAACTGAAAAGCCACAACTCTATCATGTACATCCCATATGACATCCAACGCCGTCGGTGAAATGCACCTGGTTACCTGAACTTTATTCCCTTTGAAGGAATTTATCTTTTGAAAACGACTATTAGCTCTAGCAGCTCTTGACTAAAGACTTCTAATACTGGAGTCCTTGCAGAATCATGCAGCGAAACACTTTTCCAGACAAGTCATATCGATGGATGCAAGGCTTCAAAAGGTCCTTTTCCAATTTCGCTTCCAGCTTCATGCAAATGCCGCCCTTGCAACTCGTTTTACTCGCCACTGTGTCAAAACACAATGGCCAGGATTTTGTCTGCCAATCCCCAGCTTCAGATCTCAGCCAACAAGAATCTGACATGACAATAGCTGTCACTGAGTGGAGTTAGGGATAGCCAATAGCTTGGTTACATCCTTATGAAATATACCATCATCGTCCTGTCTCTGCAACATCTGGCAGGATCTTGTTATTCAGGTGAAGAGTAAGAAGAACTTATGGCTCAGAAGAATCTCTGCTACCAGGGCTGCAAGATTATCTCTCCCAAATTGAAACGTACAATTGCTACTGTCTCTTATACGGTGTCATGCAGACTGATTCCAGACTCTGATTCCTTGGTGCATGCAAAAATTGAGCAGTACCTTGCATGGGAACCTCTCCTTTGTGAAGACAGCTTCGCATAGCCGAAGTGATATCAGTAGTGCCCATCAACCAAAATCTCAGCTTTTTTGTAATCAATTTTGCGTTGCACCTGCCACAATGCCATATGATACTAGAATTAAAAGCACCACTTCCCGCCATTTGCAACACATGACCAGTGACAAAAACAACATCACATCAGTAACGACATAATCGTGAATGTTTATTTGCTGGGAACTAGTCACTGAGAAGGGTTCTATAGCATGGAGCTCGCATGTATTGAAATCGTATATTGTAATGCTTGCAATGCAACCGAGTTCCTAACTTCAGTCCTCTTCAGCAAGCCCTAATTGGTCAGCTATCGAGATATAATTTCGGATATTTAATTTACACATGATTTGGCACAATAATTTCATTTGGTCGTTAAAAAATCTTTTATTTGAAAATTTCACATGTGCCTTAAAAACACCCTACTGAGTAGCCTACTCTAGGCCGCAGATAAGCTTACTCGACCATTGCCCCTCTATAAGACTTGAACATTTTGATTGAATTACTGTAAGTTTATTTAGCATTTCTTTCATTGTAACTCACTGCGGTACGCCATGTCAGCAAGAGCGCGATAAAACGAATATATTATCGTCAATTCATTTATGTATAAGTTTGTATACATGTACAATTTGCACATCTCCTGGAACATTCACAAGGATACAATTCTCATACCATAAAACACGGAAGCCTGCTGCTCAGAGCACTTTAAAATGACCTACAGAATGTATTGCATTGTATTGTACTGTGGCGTTTCAGCCACAGGATACTCACCGGTAAACTTAGAGCCTGTGAAACATTGCTGGTAGCAGGCAGGAGTATCTATGACGCGCTTAAAACAGCCAAATTGCGGTCATTAGTTCTCCTATAGGTCCCATAATGTTAAAATTTTAAGTACTTCCAATAAAGTTAATTTAGGGAGCAGAATGACGCCTAGGCAGAGGGCTTTCGAAAGAAACAAAAATGATGAAAATCGGACCATATTTTCCTGAACTGTAGTACGGAAGGCAAATACATGGTTGCAAGTCAAAGTATAGGGTGCAAACAGCGATATTCCGGTGGAATAAAGGCTGCCACACGGTGTTCTGCTACTAGTGTAGAGTGGTGGCGATCACTCTATGTTCAACGGGTGACCGGACAAAATGGTAGCGGACAAAATGGTACGGACAAAATGGTACGGACAAAATGGTATGGGTGAAATGAAAGCTGGATTAGTGAATTTTTATATATGAAATAGAAGCTGGATTAATGAAAAGACGCATGTGAAATGGAAGCTGGATGAAGGTTCTGCACGGATAGTTTCATCTCTAAAATGGAAGCTGGATTGATGAAAATGACGCTTTAGATATAGAAGCTGTATCAGGGTATTTTCATAGCTGAAATAGAAGCTGGATTAATGAAAGATGCATTACTAATGGAGGTTGATTAAAGGTATCTTATGGCTGAAATCGAAGCTAGATACATCATGAAACACATGAATGACAGACATCAATTCAGCTTCCATTTCTCAAGCATTTTTCTCCCCAATCCAGCCTCCTTTTCTCAAGCTTTTTTCTTCACTAGAGATCTACTTCAGCCACAAAAAACCCACCCACCCTCTATTTCAGCAATAAAATTCCCTCATCCAGCTTCCATTTAAACCTACCGTTTTGTCCGTACCATTTTGTCCGTACCATTTTGTCCGTACCATTTTGTCCGCTACCATTTTGTCCTAGAACCGTTCAACGAGCATCAACTCGGTTCTTCTCATTGATCTCTATGCAGCTATATCGCGTTGTATGCGATTGATTGACATTGTTCGAGCGTTTCCTTGGTGAGCTTTGAAAACATTTGGTATACGTTCGAATCCGTCTTTACGGAAGTTTGCACAGTAGTCTGCGACGTCGATCCTGCAGGGGCTGACTGGGCCTCGCCCGGCAACGATCGCGCCAGACGGTATTGATACGAAAACAGTTACTGGTTCGTCTTGGTCGTCAGTGAATATCTTCTTGTATTGATTCCTTGCTTAACAATATCCTCCACTCGGTGAGCATCTGCATTGAATCGTGTGTTACCTGTATCGTTTGCACATAGATCCGGCATCGGTAGGCCTCGGCACCCTACCTGCCACGATCTAGTCAGCTCATTACTTGATACCTATTGAATCGAATTTGACCCGTAAAGGGGACGGGTCCTCAGATATAGCCTAAACATACATAATACGTTACGTTCCGACTGTGATCCAGTGACTTGATACCGGTTGAAGCACGTATAAGCGGCACCGTGTATACGGGCGACCCGCAGCGCAGAGTTTCATTACAGGAGAAGCGCGGCTCCTTACGCCCGCGAGTGATTGACAGTTTCTATTAACGTGATCCTTGGTTCCCTGTTCAATTAGCGCCTCTTCACCCGAAGACGGTTCGCTGTAATTCTGACCGGAAAGTTTGATATTTGTTCGGTCGGTAGGCATTGAGCCGCCTGCCGCCGAGCGAGCGCTCGTGTTCGGAGCGTGGGCCGTTACACATTGGTACCGTGTTTAACACGGCAACTCCGGAAGTCTTGAACGTTCAGAGGTGAAAGAACTGCACATGTGCCTTGTTTCCTTCGCCCGTGGTGGCCCGCGTCGGACCTAGTCTGCACGGCCGCCGCGTGAGTACATTGGTTGAAGTCCACGGGAGGACCGGCAGCGAATCCGTTCAGAGATTGTAGCTCTGCCAGTTGTAATCCGATTCGTTCAATCTTGGTGTCAGATTGTTCGTTTTACCTGTGCCAGTGTGAATCTAACGAGAGTTGGTTGCTGTGGGCCCTCGGTAAATCGGAAGAGTCTAGCGAAGTTCGTCGACGGCCTGCTACCGTGGTCGTACAACTTTGTCATTTCGTGTACGATTTACATAATCTTGGCGTCAAACTGTTTGTCTTGTTGAGTGGAACATTTCACCTGTAGAGGGGTAACCGCTGTCAGGCATAGTTTCGACGGTAGGAGCTCGCGAAGGTCCCCGATCTTTACGCGCAGCCTCATTCCGCCCCGGTACAGGTCTGTGTAGGAGACGCGTGGCTCCTTACGTCCGCCAGTGTATTTTGATATCCTTTGGTCTATCGAATATCTTTCCTTTCACCTGTTGGTCTTTGAATCGGCCGTTCGAAGGGCCAGTTGATACGATCGCTTAGCCGTATCGGCTTGTTGTTCAGCGTTGGTTGAAGTCCACGGTAAGACCGGCCGAGTACTGGTCGTGAGGCTGTAACTTTCTCATTTGTGGTCCGATTGTTGAAAAGTCGGTGTCATATTGATCAGTACGTCAGGGTCTATCTGGTTACGTTGAAAGTTGCTTACCTTTGTCAGTGGTTCGAGTGGCTTCGGGAAGCGCCATCGGCCGCCGCCGGCGTATTCCGAAGACCCGTGAAAGACCAGACTAGTCCCCGCTCAGTACATGTATCTTTGTCAGTTTTGATCCGATCTGGTAGATTTTGGTCTCAAACGATTCAGTGTGTCAAGTGTATCATGACTGTAGCCATTAGTGGATATCGTTGGTGGTTTGAACGGTGAAGGCTCGGTAAGCTATTCTTCGCCTGTTCCGCGTATTTCCCCGTTGTTCGAGGAATGCGCATGTGCATGGTCTAGGGTTGAACTCAGCTGCCCTAGCCGCTCCCCTTAGTACGCAGCAAGTCCCGGTTCGTAATCATAAGTTAATTTAGCTAAGGAATTGTATATTCCGTAGCTAATGTTTAAGCCCCGTATGTTACCGAACGATGCTGGCCGTTGACTAAAAACGAGCCAAAAGTGTGATGACAGTGCGCATTTCCTTTCGGCTAGCGCAGGGTGAATAGAGAGAGAGAAGTTCGCGACCGCTTGGCAACCGGCTCGGCTTCTGGTAACATTGATTTCGGCGTGTTCGGCCTTTGTACAATTTGATCGGACAACGAGTTATCGCTTCTTAGCGAAACAAGGGTGGTCTCCCTAAAGGCCTGGTACCAGAAAAACAGATAACGTGAATTTTGACTGTCTTGTCGCGCATTACGAGATAATGCCAGTGTCATAGTATCGTATAGGGTTAAATCCCCTGGAATGGACCTGGTTTCGTCACCTTTGGCCGACTGGGTGCCAAACTCAGGTAGTGGCCCTTGGAGGCGAAAGCGCTTCGTCCGTTCGATGTAACATGGTGCGAAAGAGATCCGATCGGTCGGGGAAGAGAGTAAAGCCTGTGGCTGTGAAAGAATGCTCTAAGCGAGGGACCTCTGTCCGAGGAAGAGGGAACCCTGTTTTGAGAATTGGCCATCCTGGAGCTCAGGACGTTACCCCCAAGGTGACCGCGAAGAAGCAGGGTCAGGTTCCGACGCTTCAGAGCTGTATTCCCTTTTCCGGGCTTCTTTGCTCAGGCAATCTTCCCCGATGGGAGATGAGATAGTTGATATGGCCGAGTACGGGTTGAGGCACCGTGGCGAGCGGGCAGAACCGTTACAGTACTGTATCAGTGTATCAGTGTATCTATTAGTTTATAAAGCGCCTCTCACAGTGCACACCAATCGGGAGCGCTCCCAATGCGAAAGACCCATAGAAAACTCTAATAGAAAGTGGTCATGTGGTCCATCGCTATAAGCTTACTATAAAGACTCGCTGTATGTTCGATCAGAAGATCGTTCAACCTATAACAAGAATGTATGGCATGCATCGGAAATGCTAGAAAAAATGCAACGTCTCTACATCCCTTGCGCGCAATGTTATCGGCACAGTAGAAGTCATCAGATTGAAATAATACCATCAACATCAAAACGGATCGCATTGGATCTGATGATAGACCTATATGATACCCAGATACTCGTATGCTTTGCACATACCTCGTTGTAGATGTCTTTCCTCTCTGCGCCAGGTGATTGAGGCGAATGTCTCGTTTTCACTTTCAATCCCGCGTCAGTCCCTTGCTCGTATGCACGTCAACAAAATAATGCGATAACCACCCGCGTCGCTGCCATCGACTTTGTACTTGCGCCTACTTGTAACAGTGATAACAAAGTCGTATATTAGCAGTTAATAAATTGCAGCTCAAAATGACATCAAGTGTTTCTCTTTGATGAATACGAGTGAATTTTGTTTACCTTTATGTAACGCAATGAATCGCCTAAATTCTGGAGAACATGCTTGGCTTCATGCTTGAGGCTCTTGCTTTGTTACGTGCAGACTAAATGATACAATCATCATTAGTTTAGCTCCACTCGTTTGTTCTGCATCATCGACTCGGCCGTTGAGTAATGGCGTTTTATAAAATTATTTACCCATTAGTGCCCAAAGTGGCAAAACCCAACAAATTAATTTGTAGTTTCAGTAATCTCAACAATTTGGTGCAGTAACATGGCTGGGAACTTACATTGTATTTATTGATTCGTGCTACAATATGAGTACTTTCCATACTGTCCGTTACAACGGACGTCGGGCACTAGCCCAGTGCTTAGGTTACCATTGCAGAATCAAGCATCCTTCTTATTTCATACAATGCTTGGTGAATGTTTTTTTAAAATTATTTTCAACATCTATTTGCTATAATGATCTAATTATCTCCATTTGTCTATTGCAAGCACAGGGCCCCAGCTTATTTACGAGCGTTTCAGGCATTGTGATAGTACTTGCGGCTCTCAGGATAAAGGTTTCCATCACATTTCTCAAGCCTTGCAGTGGCAGTTTGTGTTTCCTAGTAGGCCTACATTCCAATGATTGTCACCATCGCATCGTACATCAGGTTTACAGTACTGCAGCAGCACGTTGACCTTGGATGGATGGTACGCCATGCACTTGAGTACTGGATGGTACGCCGTGACACTTGTGTACACTTACAGCCATCTGTTGCCTGAAGTCAAACTTCTGCTGCCTTAGTAAACTTTGCAAGAGATACCAAGCTATGTCAAACAGGTATACACTGATTGGACATCACAATTTCCGTTGCCTGGTTCATATCATGAAACCAGTATCGCGCCGATCTTACTTACCGAAACCGCCCATGCCTTGATTGTAGAGCATGAACATGGAAGTTTGAAAAACAGACATGGCTTTCTTCTGTCTGTGTGACTATCAGTGCACACGACCCTCGTCCACCATCCCAAAAGCTCATGCACTGGAAACTATTATAGGCCTACTGGGGTTTATATCCAATACAGGGTGGGCGCATTTTGAACCAAGTGCAAAACAGAGGAAATCAGTAATGACCCAAAGCCTACGTCTCAAAAGGATGGTCGGCCTGGGAGTGAAAAAACAGGGATTGAATCCTGTCCCATCGCGAGGGAGAGGGTAGAAGTTTCTTACAACATAGCGGTCACGCCAGCATATAGTCAGTATAGACTATAGAGAGGCATGACCGTATGATACTAGTTCTTTGCACCTGGCTGCAATGGGTTTCAAGGTTAATTGACCTGTGTACAGGTTCCTCAAGTACATGCACCGTCGTACCCAAACTCATGTCAGAAGTGCAAAGTGATACATGTCGCCAGTCTGAACAAATTGCAGGCTGAAACTTACTTCATAAATTATTACAAGTAATGCAATGACGGAGGTAATTGGTGGAACAATGACGCTTAGAGACTGGGCTGTTTTTAAGGAATTTTTACAACTGCAAAACCCCCTTATTTTCTTTCCCATCCTCCATGGTAAATTACTTCCAATCGGAGGACAATGACCTTTTTGCTAGTTTTAACAGCACAGAAGTGCTTCTACAAATGCACAAATCCATTTAGAACTGCACATTTTGTGTACAACTGCACGTTAAAAAAAGCCCTGCTTGCTGTAGTAAACGTCATCTCTGGGCTGGTGCCCTACGTCCGTTATAACGGACGCTTACATTGCAATCGAAATTTCCTTAGGAAAACTTGCGGTAATTGGGATAATGTTTTGTCAGCATATTGACCCATATGGCTACTATAAACAGCATTTACACTTTCTCTAAATTCCTCCTCGTTCAATACCAAACAGAAAATTAATATAATTACTAGTGGCAGCCAGGATTTTCGATATGTTGCAGTAGACACATTAGCACAAGCATTAAAATATTTCCAATTCACATAATGCGGCAATCACAATAGTGGAATCTACAGGGTGTGCCTAAAAACAAACCATAGGTTTTTTGCCAATATCTTGACCAAAAGTAGCAATTTCGAAATGAAATTTTACAAGCTTATAGACAATTTATATCTACACATGATGGCCAGATTTCATCAAATTATTTCAAACAGAACAAAAGTTGCACCACTTTTAGGGAGGACACCCACCGTTTTTTGAGGATTCAAAAACGAAACGCAACAAAAAGTAACAAAAACACGATTTTATGAAGTCTCATCTCAAATAGCTGTTGTCAAGTGAACTTGGTAGTGCTTCACAACTTGTGTTCAATGTGCCCACCACCAGTGCCAACACTTCTTTTGAGTCACTTTGCAAAGTTCATGATGGGCCTGTTGATTAATCTGACAGATTCCTTATTTACCAATTTGATTGTCATCTTGCTAAGTGACTTCTCAGTGACGCGCAGCTACGCTGGTACCCTGTTTCTTTTTTAGATAGTAATAATAGTGATCATCTGGCAATATCAAGGCTATTTGATACCAATTATTTGAGATGAGAAAAAAAATCGTGTTTTTATAACTTTTTTTGCGTTTCGTTTTCTTAATCGTCAAAATACGGTGGTTGACCTCCCTAAAAGTGGTATAACTTTTGTTCTGTTTGAAATATTTTGATAGAATCTGACCGCCATGTGCAGATATGGATTGTCTTTAAGCCTGCGAAATTTCATTTTGATATTCTTCCTTTTGGCCAAGACATTGGCCAGAATAATTAGATTGTTTTTTTGTTACATTTTGTTGCTTCACGTTTTTGAATCGTCAAAAAACGGTGGGTGTCCTCACTAAAAGTGGTGTAACGTTTGGTGTGTTTGAAATATTTTGATGAAATCTGACCATCGTGTGTAAATATGAATTTATTGTCTTTAATACCGTTAAATTTCATTTCGAAATTCTTACTTTCGGCCAGGATATTGGCAAAAAACCTAGGGGGTCTTTTTTTCGCGCACCCTGTATAGTCAATTGACCCAATAATTTAAAAAGTAGTGATTAACATATTGTACAGTTGCCTCTTATTTTGCCAATGTGTTTTCTAAGCGTCCGTTATAACGGACGCGGGGCACTAATGGGTTAATAATAGGCCTACATTTTAGTAGTCATGAGCTATATAGTCGAAGTGAAACGTCTGTACAGAACATTAATCATGTGTGAGTGAAAACAAAATTAGTTGGCTGTTGTAAATCACTCAGTGTATTTAATATTAAATAATCATTGTAGCCTATAGATATCAACGTGAAAGATTAGTTTCCCTAGCCATTATTTGCCATAGGCCTATGGAGATCATACAGGCTACAGATGTTTCAAAAGTTTACAACATACATGTAACTGAAGTTTTCGCCATTATGCATTCTTACCTGAAACTGAAAATGATTCGACACAGAACAACTTTGACAAATAGCCTAAGTTGTAATGGTTTCATTCCTGCATCAGGGTGATCGTTGAGTGTTTCTGGGCCACCCTCATTCATTGTGGTCTCAACCGGTTGCCTATATCCATTGTTCACTGCATTGAACGCCTTTAAAAATCTCTGATCCTTTAAACACGAAATTCGTAGAGAACGATGGTAATTTTGTCTCTAGTGATAACCCTCTGGGTTACTATGGACATCGGTAAGTTTTTGCATAATTCAAGATAGTCGTAGGCCTAACTGTTGGACATCTTGATGTCTAAAATAATCTTCTTATACAAATTTTAGTCTTAAAATATCATTTTAAAACTGCATCGACGGACACCAGATTTGAAATTTCGGGACCGCAATGGGACGAGGAAAGCTTGAAAAACGACAGATTCGACCCGGGCCACCATGGACTCTTGACCCGGACAACCATGGACTACTTTTACGGACAACCCTTTTGACTCAACGCAGCGCTCGTGAATAAGCCGATGCCCCGCGCTTGGCTTTCGAGTGGCGCTTTTGAAATTAGGAGATTACGATTACGACCGATTAGGGTAAGAATTATTGAAGAGATGAGGCTTCAATGTTAAGTGGGAAACCTGTGCGGGGACAAGTGCCTACGTGAGTTTTTAGCTATGGCCTTCTGATATCAACCACTAGACCTACTTCAACTCATAGCACGGGTAGCCTACCAACTCGGTTAGCACTTAGTAGGTAATATAGGACAGTGACGCTCCAGTTAGTATTAATACTAACTAGTAATTAATTAGTAATTAGTTAGCTATTATTAATAATTAGTTAAGTAATTAGGTCAACTAGTTAAGTAATTAGGTCAATTAGATTAATTAGGTCAATTAGATTATCTTAATCCTATTAATTATACTAATTAGCTATTATTAGTAATTATCTTAATCCTATTAATTATCTAACCCTAATTAGCACAACAAAGAGACTACTAACCCTAAATAGCACTACAATGCTTCTTCATTTCATATAGTTAGCTATTATTAGCAATTAGCTATTATTAGTAATTAACTATTATTAATCATTATCTACCCCTAATTAGTGGAACAAAGGCCCGAGGAACCCTAAATAGTGGCACGCCCGCCCGCCCGCCCGCGTCATCGGCGCTGGGGGCTGAACCATTGTAATATTAGGCTAATTAAATATCATGCTAATTAAATATTATGATAATTAACTATTATGCTAATTAGCTAAAATGGTAATTAAATATTAATTCTCAACATCTCTCCCTCTCTCCCTCCCTCCCTCCCTCCATCCCGCTCTCCCTATCTCTCTCTCTCCCTCTCTCTGCCTCTCTCTCTCCCCATCCCTCTCTCCCTCTCCCTCCCTCCCTCCCTCCCTCCCTCCCTCCCTCCGTCCCTCCCTCCCTCCCTCCCTCCCTCCCTCCCTCCCTCCCTCCCTCCCTCCCTCCCTCCCTCCCTCCCTCCCTCCCTCCCTCCCTCCCTCCCTCCCTCCCTCCCTCCCTCCCTCCCTCCCTCCCTCCCTCCCTCTCTCCTTCTCCCTATTTCCTTCTCCCTCCCTTCCTCTCTCCCTCTCTCGCCCTCTCT